>APFE031368449.1:31491-159932 GCA_000404065.3 Pinus taeda
CATTGAACCCTTTTGTTTGAGATTTATCAATTGGCTAAAGAAGGAGTTTCTCTTTGTATCCTCATAATGTGCTATCATTTCCTCCGTGAAAATTGACCATGTAACAAGTGGTTTACGAGAACATAGCCCTTTATTGTTATAGAAATTTTTGGGCACTGCAACCCCAATCATAAATGTCCATAAACCAAGGGCTTCTAAGTCCCTAAAAGTGTTTCTTCATGCCCTAAAGGAACAAGGTCAGTTGATTACATCATCTCCCAAAAGTTCTCCACAGAAAACTTCTTAGAACTGGTCAAAATTGGACCATACAGACTGTCCAGTGCAGAGGGTGCGATGCATCTCACCTGTTCAATGTAAAGGGTGCGATGCATACTGGAAATCCCTTCTGTAGGGTGCGATGGGTGAGAGTAGACAAATGGCAGAGACAGTTTGCAAGGTGGATCATCATGGAATCTTCCAGAAACTTCTCCTGTGACACTTGCCTCTCTGAATTCGCCTAGGGATGAGTAAGAGATCATCAATCTCCAAGTGGAATCAAGAAATATCAGAAAGAGGACACTAATCAAAATCCCAGAAGATGACTCACCCCACTGCAATCATCTATATATGGATCCATCATCACAGAGATCCAGGGGCTGGAATCTTGTATCTTGTAAGGAAGTGTTGTTGGTTTCTTGGTGCAATATCATAGTGTTGGGTGATCTAATCTTTTCATGAGGTGAAGAAGGGCTTTCAAGCTGAGAGGATGACGTTGGGTCAGAACAATGGGTTGTAATCCTCTTTTCTCTTCTTGATATTAATAAAGAATTCAAGTTTTCCTCCACATTCTTGTATGTTTGATGATATATGCATTTGTGTGGTCAATACATATCTGGTCCTATATTGTTTATGATTGTAGATCTCTATTCTTCGATAGTATTATGCTACTTTGATTCCACAGGTGCTCTTTGAAGCTGGGTAGACGAAGAAGGAGCGGCAAAGATCTATCAGAAGGGAGAGGAACCAAGCGAGGAACCAAGTGCAAGATAGAGGTTGGTGTCCTTTGTTCCCCTCTCATTTACTTCTCATAAAGGAAAGCGAAAGTAGTTTTAGTTTGTTTGTTTCTAAGATTGCTACCAGTCTTAGTGGGAGTAGCAGCTCCGAGTGGACACTAGATTTCCTGACAACAAAATGGCGACTCGGCTGGGGAACGAATAGATTGTTTGCTTGTCTATATTTGTTTTGTTTTATAAACTTACAGACGGAGCCTGAAGTCAAGCTAGCTAGCCTTCGAACTGCATTTGCTATGCAAGTGCAAAGTAGATCAATGCTGCTTCAGTCTATCTCCGGGTTTTTTTTATAAACTGAACAATCGATTTTCAAACACTCTAATTGCCCTAGTGGTGGCTCTAGTAACCTCATTAGATCAACCCCTGTGATTTATATTTACTGAACATCACTTTCTCGACCTAAATCCCTCAACTGAGCTGCAAACTGTGACCAAAGACCAAGTAAAAGTCTCACACTGGTACCATCACACTCTCTCTTCAAGGAAGTCTGTATGCATCGCACCTCCTGTGTGCAGTAGGTGGGATGCATACTGATTCCCTGTGTAACAGGTGCGATGGTCATAAAAGGTTAATTTTGCCTTCATACTTTGGTTTTTCTTCACTCTCTTCAGCTCTATTCAGGAGTTTTATTGTTTGTGATCAGTATACCTCTGTGGAAACCCCCTTCCTTTCCATCATTCCACCTCCATTGTGCAAAGAACTGTGAATGTTTTTGTGTATTGTGCGCCATTTTCAGTTCTCTTTTACAAAGAAGTAGCGTAATCAGACTGTCGTTTCTTGATTTGGAGAGTGTCGCAAGTGTCGTTTCAGTCATAGAAAGAATCTATTGTTCTTTGATGTCGATATACTGTTACCTTGTATTTTATTTGAATTAATAGTTTTTCAAAGTGTCGAAAGCAATTCTTAGTTAAAATTGCAAGTGTCGTCATTTCTTCCTTTCGTATTTGAAGAAAAATGTTAGTACTGTCGCTTTGAAAGATAATTCAAATTTGTACTTAGCATCCTCTTGTCATCACACATTAAGAAGGCTAAAACAAATAATGCATGTGCAATTTGCATTTAGACTGCTTGTTGGTTTGATTTAGGACAGTGCATCTAGTGTGTGCTCTATGCTCTATGTTGAAAGAATCTCATTTCTCTTTCCTTAGTAGCTAGGATTTTCATTGCAAAAGAATATTAAACGATTGTTTATCATCTTAGACTGCATTTTAGGAATTTCATATCTACATCACGCGGTGAACCTGAAAGACAAATTTCTTAAGCAAGATCAACTGTAAAATAAATTCAATGAACATAAAAACGCTTTGGAACTTAACACACAACATTTAGAAGTCTAGGCTAGAGATGTATTCCGATGTCATAAAGCCTAGTAACTATCGCTTTCATTACTGGTTGGGTGATTCCTCCTCTTTGAGACGACAAGTGCCAGTACAGACTTGTGCTCCCATGTACCATCGAGTATATATTGGGAGACCACAATAGGCTATATCCTTTATCCTTAGGAAGCCGTGTCTGTCGCCCTATCGATCGCAATGCACTGAACACAACATTCGGGAAGATTGACTGCTGTACCGTAAAAAGTATTTTGCAATTTTGCGATTGGTTTGGTAATCCCTCTGTCTAGATTTCCATAGTAGTCTCTTTCGTTCCTTTTCAGACTCCTTAAAGGAAAAGGTCCATCTGAGCACTTGTCACTTCAGGTTCATTAAAAATTGAAGGCGACTAGAGTCATCTCTTGTTTTTTCTCGACTCTTAAAAATTGAAAAAACAAGTTGTGTCAAAGCGTCTAAAATTTATTTTAATCGGAATAATATCACTGTTCCCATGTTGGTCTTTAGGTTGAGAAAAATGGAGTCTACCAACCAAGGATTTCCCTTGGAGGAAATCCTAGTTCTTTCTCCTCTTGGGGAGATGTTGGTGCACCTCATATGGCCACATTGTCACTTTCAGGATTGACGATTGGCTTGCCCATATGGCTCTTCTCTACCTCTGTCGTTCAGAACACCGTAATCCCTGAACAATCAAGTCAGCAACTAGATGATACTAGAGTTACCCCCCAACCTTCTACTTCGTCCGTTTCTCCCTCTCCTCCTTCCTCTTCGCTTCATGAAGCTAGTAAAGCTGAAAATCAAGTAACTAAGAAGGAGAAGAAGGGGAAGGAGAAGAAGGAAAAGAAAAAGAAGGAGCCAAAGGCAAAAAGGGGCAACCGTGCATCGTCTAGCGAAAATCCACACACTGCACCGTCCAAGCCCAAATCTCCATGTGTCATTTTCAAAGGAGACCACTATCATCGAGATTGTCCTTGCATCCCTCGGATCTTAAGGGACTAGTCTCCTCGTTTGCACAATCCGGTGTCATCAACCTCTGATCGTGTTGAAAGTACACCGTCAACTAGTGAAAGCCAAGTATCTGGACAGAAAAGGAAATGTAAATTTCCTTGTAAACTGTGTGAAGGTGATCACGTCCTCCACCATTGTCCCTTCCTAGACGAAGCCAAAAGAGTTTTGGATAATTGTCCGACTTCACCGCTACGGCTTCCTCCTGGATATAAGAAACTCTTGCCTAGTCCATCACTGGTTGAAAATCCGTCTGACACGCCATTGTGGTTGGTAAAAGCATCTGTCATTGAAGATAAACCCTCTGAATCCACACCAGATCAAAGTCAAAAGGTCGAGGCGGCAGTTGACCTGGTCTTGCCTTCAGAAGGTCCATCTTTAGATGATACAGTCATTGAAGAGAATGAGAACGACACCTTTCAAATTCTTTTCGTAAACACAGACTCCGATGAACATGGGGGCAATCTACCCGTTCCTTTACCGTAGGAAGGAAGTTCGTCAGAGTCATATCCGGCTGTCTATTCGGTCCCACCTCCAAGCAACCTAGTATTTTCCTTCGATTGGAATCTACTAGGCAGAACCAGTTTACCAGCTAGTGTACCATTCCAAATCATTGTACAAGCATACAGAATGGTCATGGCTAACACTATCATAGATGAACGGGCTTTTGTGAGTATCCTTTCCTCGACTGCTTGGAAAGCACTTGGTTCACCATCGCTTCTGCCTGAGATGAGAAATCTGACAGGCTTCGACAAAGGAAACAGTCGACCATTAGGGATCCTTCCTAATGTGCCCATAACGTTGAGAAGGAAAACCGTTTATATGAATGTAATGGTAGTCCAAGGACCTCTAGACTATAATCTACTCCTTGGGTGCGACTATATTTATAGCATGGGAGCCATTGTCTCCTCACTCTTTAGAGTAATGTGTTTTCTGCATGAAGGTCGAGTGGTCCAGCTCGTAGACCAGCTTTCGTTCCCTAGCTCACACATAGCTAATATTCAAATTCCATCCCTAAATGGTCTTTTCACGCAAGGAACATCTCATCAATCTCTAGTCCGTCCACCTGAAGAACGCGAGTAATTCAGGAGGACATGACTGAAACCCAGGGGGCATGCACCTTGGCCTGTTCCGGCAGGAAACTCTAGGCATAGAGTAAGGTTTCTGCGAAGGATATATGACTAGTCCGATGCCCGTCTGCATAGGAAGAGGGAATTAGACCAGAATAAGATATCTCCATTAGAAGGTAGGCCTTTCCCGATAGAACAAATGTTTTGTCTAAAAATTGAGAGGTAATATAGAAACTCTACTTCGCTATGCCTGGGGGCATGCAAGCCTTTTGCGAGCAAGTGAAAAGTAACCAACGTAATGCTAACTGTAGTTCCGCTGACTTCAACTGCTTAAGTTGGGTGAGTGGTCAAGTCGACCGTTCGCCTTTGCAGGGGCCAAATGGCACCAACAGAGTAAAGGAAAAATTTTCCTACCTGACCTTAGTAGTTAACTAACCCCTAGGATAGTAGTTGGTCGTTCCTAGCTTGCATGTGAAAGGATGCGGAGCAAAGCTTCGAAAGGTGCAAGCTCCATAAAAAATGGAATCGATAGATGAGATGTCTTTATTATATGACTAGCACGAGCAATTTTTATGTGAAGTTCAAGCTTGTTAAAAATTAAACCTAAGCAATGAGCAAATTTTCCCCCAGAGTTTAAGCTCATTAAAAAATGAACCAATCTCTGGTAAATAACCATTGTGAATGCATTATCATCAGCTTTTGAGCCTTGTTCATGTTCTCATCATCACCTCCACTCTATTTGGCCAATCATACACCTCCATTTGATTGTTTACCCCTTTTGAGGAGCATCTGCGACGAGTGATCTTGTTAGCCATCCTTGTGACACTATCGTGATTGGAAAATTCCAAGCCTTACCTGGAATCAGCTGCTACCCGAAATTATCACTCGTTCCTCAAAAAACGAGTCTCCTTTAAGCTCTTTTCACCTGACTCATAAAATATGAAAGGATTGCTGAGTGATTGGCCTCTCCAGCTTGTTAAAACTACCGGGAGTGCTATCCCTCCTCTAGATTTTAATCTTTTTGGACCTGAGGGATTATTACACAAAAAGATCGAGTGCTTGTCTTGTTTGGCTCATTAAAACTATCGAAAATTCATCCCTTTCATATTATTTTATACTTTTTCAGACTTAAGATATTATATGACAAAAAAGGATTATTGGAGTTTCCTTTCCATCCCTTTTCAGACTCTCTAAAATTTAAAAAGGACCGAGTTATCATTGTTGTTAAACTTGTTAAAATCAATAGTGACAATCTTGTCCAAATGGACGAGAATGAATTTCACTATCGCTAGGCTTGTTAAAACATAGCAACGGGTTCGCCCGAAGGGCGAATTATAGAACAAGCATATGTTATCCTCCTCAAGCTTGATAAAAATAAAGAGGTACTAGTCAGCAATGACTAGGGAAAAATTGGGAAGAAAACTTGAAGAAACTTTATTGGTAGCAAGTCGCTCTTGAACATGACACTTTCACTCCATGTCCGAGTCGGGTTGGGTTATTTCGTTCACCGGTCATATCACCATTGGTCCGTCGCACCATCCATCTCTGGGGTTAATGCTACCAATCCATTTCAGTGTCGCCGGTATGTTCAAGAGAAGTCGCTCAGAGAATTCACCTGTGTCTCATCCGCCGCAATACATTCACACTCCATTCTTTCATGACCGCCACCCTGAACCCTGTATCATCAGATCGTTTTCACCTCCAAAAATCATTTGCTCCATTCCGTGTTATAGATGTGGAATTCATTAAGGCCCTCTTACGACGGGTCGCTTCTTGTCGAAATCAGTTCATTATCTAAGAAGTCGACCTAGGACCAACCCTTTCAGTGCTTTGAAACTTGCACACCTCAATGGAAAGTTTCTCACTTCCGGTGATAGGTTTACATCAATGGCCTTCGACCGAAAGATTTTGCATGGTGTTCGACTCCAAGTCCCTTTTTCACACCACATGAATTGTACTGCAGTACCTTGAGGGTCATCATCATTATCCGCGATTCCTCTCGTGCCTGTTAACAGCTTACATCATTGGCTGGTAATCAGGTGATGTCTTTCCATGTTCGACTCCAGAACATCCTTCACATGGATCGACTTGTACTCCGAGTGAAGATTGAACGAGTTTGAAGACCCCGGATCTAGTTTCATCCATCTGGGTTGCGATATATTCAGGAATATAAAGACATCAAATGTACAACATTGCCAAACAGATGATCATCCGACTCAAAGGATGATGACTCCGTCCGAATCATCAGTCTACTACATAGACGGTTATCTGTCCTATGTACATGAAAATGAATTTATAAAGTTGAGCATGGGAATGCCCGCCTCAGCTAGATCATGAAAAATATTATGAAGATAATGTATTGTATTGTATCTTATTACAGGTCGCCTTCTAGCTCGAAAAAACTTCGGATCCTCATGATAAAGCATTTCACCCGACATCAAAAGATTAGCGACCTCATGCTTTAGGGGGCAACTATTATAGACATTTTTGGGCACTACAACCCCAATCATACATGTCCATAAACCAAGGGCTCCTAAGTCCCTAAAATTGTTGCTTCGTGCCCTAAAGGAACAAGGTCGGCTAATTACATCTTCTCCCAGAAGTTCTCCACAGAAAACTGCTCAGAACTGGTCAAAACTGGACCATACAAACTGCCCAATGCAGAGGGTGTGATGCATCTCACCTGCTTAGTGTAAAGGGTGCAATGCATACTGGAAAGCCCTTCTGTAGGGTGCGATGGGCGAGAGTAGACAAATGGAGTAGACATTTTGCCAGGTGGATCATCATGGAATCTTCCAGAAACTTCTCCCGTGACACTTGCCTCTCTAAATTCACCCAGGGATGAGTAAGAGATCATCAATCTCCAAGTGGAATCAAGAACTATTAGAGAGAGGACACTAATCAAAATCCCAAAAGATGAATCACCCCCTTGCAATCATCTATATATGGATCCCTCATCACAGAGATCCAAAGGCTGGAATCTGGTATCTTGTAAGGAAGTGTTGTTGGTTTCCTGGTGCAACATCATAGTGTTGGGTGGTCTAAGCCTCTCATGAGGTGAAGAAGGGCTTTCATGTTGAGAGGATGATGCTAGGTCAGAACAATTGGTTGTAATCCTCTTTGCTATTCTTGATATTAATAAAGATATTAAAGTTTTCCTCCACATTCTTGTATGTTCAATGATATATGCATTTGTGTGGCCAATACATATCTCGTCCTATATTGCTTATGATTGTAGATCTTTGTTCTTTGATAGTATTATGCTGCTTTGATTTCACAGGTGTTCTTTGAAGCTGGGTAGACGAAAGAGGAGCGGCAAAGATCTCTCAGAAAGGAGAGGAACTAAGCAAGGAACCAAGTGCAAGACTGAGGTTGGTGTCCTTTGTTCCCCTCTTATCTACTTCTCATAAAGGAAAGCGAAAGTAGTTTTAGTTTGTTTGTTTCTAAGATAGCTACCAGTTTTAGTGGGACTAACAGCTCCGAGTGGACACTAGATTTCCCGATAACAATTCTAGATCATCCAATATTTGCATCGAATATATTGTTATTACAATCAGTTGTTGAAGTTCATAAGGCACACAAACAGAATAGAGATATAAATTATTCTGATTTCCTAGAAGAAATTAAAAAATGTATTAGATGTACATATGAGTACTTTGATATTGTTGATTTAGTTTGGTGGGAGTCTTTTTCCAATAATCAAAGTGATCTCATTTCAATAACAACAAATGAATATATACCTTTGAAAACTCCATTTATTTGGCCACAAAATGTGTCAAATGAACATGAGGAAAGAAACATTGTTAAACAACAAATCTCAAGGTATTATTAATTATTCACAAGTAGAGGAAAGAGAAATGTATATTGGTTCTAGAAGATATTATGCACAACATGAAGCCATGGAAGACCTTTATAGGGGTTCAATACAATATATTAAGGAGGTTTGCATGATCGCAGTGCTAGCAGATGGAGATCCCAATGGCTATCCATTCTAGGTTGCTAAGGTTATAAAGGTCATTACAGAAAATGAAGATGTTGCAGGTGTTGAAGTACATTGGTATGCCACAAATACACACCCATTCAATGGTGTGTACAAGCTAGAGATGATAGTTGATAAAAATATTGGCGGAAAGAGCAAAAGAAAGGGTATAAATATAAATCGTCGCCGCACAGACCTCTTAAAATTGGAGGATGTTAACATACTTGTTTATGACTTCAATTTAACAAAGAGAGGAACTCTTCACTTCAAGACGATATATATTCTGAAGAGGTTGTTACCAGAAGAAACAGTGTTGAGATGGAAGTCTGTTGAAACTAGTCGTAGATCCAGAAGAATATTGAAACCTAAAATGGTGAGCATACATGTGGACTCAGATGGGGCACTAATTGATGAAAGAGAAGAATATCGAACATCTTCATCTGCATCCATCCATTCATCTGAAGATGTGAATTCCGATGGTGTGCAAGAAAATATGAGTGATTTTGAATAATTGTCTAAGACAATTTATATAACTGATACTTGCATCATATCTTGAAATAAAAAATTTGATTTCCATATGGTGTTAAATGAAGTTATGAGTCATTTTTATGTTTGCTGGATTATATGTTTTAATTATGATGATTTTTATTGTTTACAATATCTACAATGCAACAATAACTTAGAGATATAATTTATGTTTCATTCAATCTATAAGTATCAACATTTTGATTAATTTAGTCATGTAATTTGTTCATAGTATCATGGTTTAAATGTGTTGAAAAGTTATATTTTTTTAATTCTATGGTTGAAAATTTTCCATTTTTTTTTTAATGTTATGGTTGAAAACAATTAGAATTTTGGCGATATTTAGTGTCATGTTATTATATGTTTAACAACACAAATGAAAATTGATGGAATTTTAATGTGTTTCGGATCCCATTATTTTATCTTTATCGTCGTTACTAAAAGATGTTGAAATTATATCTCGAAAAGAAAAATGTTATTCTACCAAAAACATTAGTGTATTTTTTCCTCAAAAACAACTGTTTTTTGCACAAAAAAAAAATTGGTTTTACTACCATTTTTTAAATATGTTTAAAATTAACCCTACAAACAAAAACATCGTTCCAGTATACACAGTTTTTGTTTTTAGCATTGTTTTTCATGTTTTTTGGGGGGTTTTTTTGGCTAGGGTTCCCGTTTTGAGTTTATAGTTCTCGTTTCAAAGTTTACATTATTTAGCATATATGTTGCTCTAAACCCATCATTCTTTGTACTATGTAACCTCTAGTTCAACAGTCTTGAAAAAAAAAAATCCCAATAGATCCCTCCCCTTAATATTTAATAATTAAAGCTCACTTTTCATTGAATTAAATAATAATTAAAAAAACCATTAATTTCACATAGGCTTATGAATGTTTCTTTACAATTTCAGAAGTGGAAATATTGGATGTTTAAAATTAATGTTTTGTTTTATATTATTCACCTTTAATATTGTTTTTTCTCTCTCCTCCTTTGTTACATGTGCAACCTCCAAACTTCATTTATCATACTGTTCTCGTTTCCTATTTCTAGTAACATAGGCACTACTAAAAGATCCAATAGAATCAGGCAAGTGTTGCAGTCATAATATCCCGTGTTGAATTTCCATCCAAATCAAGAACCTCTTCACTAAACTCGTATGTGATTGTCAACGCCAACTCCTTATTTCCTTCCATGGCTTGGGCGAACCCCCTAAACCATTGAATCTCCATGCCACAGGTTTCATTTACAACTAGAGGATTGTCAACATGTTCCTCTTCAACATAGCACCAAATTTAGAATTAAATCATGGTTTTTCGTACCTGTTGCAAAGTACCTCATTTCTCCACCAGCTGTCATTGGAACTTTGTGCACTATCTGTTCAGGCATACATCCTCCTCACCCTTTGGCAATTTGTGGTGTTTTCTTCTACTGTCCAATCACTACAACCCCTTGGAAGGTCGATAAACTCTCTACTTTGTTGTTAAACAATCTTTCAAGCTTTACCTTTCTCCTAATGACTGCATTTGTCACTTTGGTAGTTTTCTTTTTCTGCATTAGATCTACTTCTTCCATACCATCCCATTAAATATCTCAGGCATATTTTATCATTGCAGTGGCATAGTCTTAGGCGGTAAAAACATTCTCTGACATGTCATTGCCTTAGCTCTTATGACCCTTCACCACCTTCACCAAGCTCTATTATCAACCTTCGATGCTCTTGGCAAGCTTCTCAGACTCTTAACCATGCCACAGGGTTATGTCTCCTCAAAAAATCTACATGATACAACTACAGTTTCTTATTCGTTGCACATAACACAATTCTTTCTCCAAATCTTTTCTACTCTCATAATACTTTGCACAGTCAACTAGGCTCATACTACTTGGCTCATCGCTCACATTGCTTATCAAAGCACAATCAATGCCTTACACACAACCCAACACACACTTTCTTCTTTGTGTAGTAAGCCTATTACCACTCAGCACTTCAACAACATGGCACAACTTCAGTTCACACATAGCTGCTTTTTTTTTAAATCAATAATTTTAAATTTATTAAAAACATCAATACTCGTATCTAACTAAAATTCATTGAACTCAATTAGTTCAAAAACTCCAAAAATAGTCCTACATAAATGAAATCCATGAAGCTTAAAACATCCCAAAAGCTATGCAAATTATCCTATATATACAAAATACATAGAAATTCAATCATCTGAAAAGCTCTACAAATTTATTGGTAAAAAAGTTATTGAAACTTAGAAGAATCCTTAAAATCTATGCAAATTATCATATATATAAAAAATGCATATAACTTTAATCATCCTTCTAGACCTGGTGCTTTAAATCTTCTTCAAATGTACATGGCTTAGTTTGAACAATAGTACTCATAGCAGCTAAGTACACTTGATACTTGTTCAGCTTATTACTTTCACAGAATGTCCCTCTTGGAGAAATATTCCTTTCAGCATATTCAAGAGTATCTTTGAGCCACAAAGGTCGAACTAACCTGTAAGAGATGGATATATTTTCTCATGGAAAACATTCTAACATTGACAAGATCATCAAGGATGAAAGGCTTAAAAGTTAATTGTATAATGGCACTGAAATTTAAGTCATCAATGATGAAAGGCTTGAAATTTGATACTATAACATCACTGAAATTTAAGTTCGAGAGATAGTTGTTACACTCAGCAAACATAAAAGGTGAAAGTTTCTTAGAAGTTGAGGGAAATAACTATCCAAGAGATCAATTTACTATATTTATTTCACTGGCGATACAAAACATAGAACCCCTTGCGTGGATTGGCTACATGGATCGCATCCATTTACACTCATCTTGAAATTTTCTATTGAGAATTTAGACTACAAGGAACACACAAATACAGTATAAGGTAATATGGAAAATTGATGAATCTAAGAGAAACATAGAAATTTAGGTTATGAAAGAAAAGGCATGTGAAATTCAGTTAAGACAACTTCTGCAAAAATTGTTTTCATTCTATAATTTAGTTGACCTAAACTCTAGTATTTGGGGTTAACTAGACTGGGTCATGGCTATTCGGGGGCAGAAGTGTAAATCAATCAGTTTTGTTCTGAAAAGTATTTCAAAATGGTTATTTTTTAAATTTAGATAATAACATGGCAACTTTAGATAATATTTTTTCTTGAATATTGTAACACCTGTGAAAATGCAGGTGATATCTTCACCAAGCCTCTTGGGAAGATTAAATTTGAATTGTTTAGGGAGATGTTAGGTATGCAAGTGAAGCCTTTCTCCATTAAGGGGGGGATTTGAAAATAATGGAGAAAGTTTGTTTCATGGTTGTGTGTGTGTGTCTTAGTTTATACTTAGTTCCTATTTTTTAGGTGATAGTTTTGATCTCCCTAAATTGAACTTAAATTTATTTATTTCTGATTTTATGATCAATGGAATAAAGCGATACTGCTTGGGCAATCTCCAGGTGTAGCTTGGCTCATGTATCAGTTGCTAGTTTTAGTTTGAGTTTATTTCTAATTTGTATTTTCATTTTTTTAGCATGGTATTGGAGCACAGAGAAGAAGCTCTTTATGATTTGGGTCTGTGGTGAGTTGAACCTTTCTGGATGAGAGCCCTCAAACCATGTCATATGAGTGCATGCTCCAAAATCCACAAACCAAGTTCCAGCCTCATCAGTTTCAATAGAAAGAGCAACATCAAACACAAACAATTTAAGATCATGATTCATATCTTCCCCAACAAAATTCCCTGTATGCCTCTTGTGTCTATGCATGTTTTCATCATTCTTATTTTTATAACAATCTCTAGTAGTATAACCAATTATGCCACAGCAAAAACACTTAATTCCTTAATCATTTTTTGTGGATGACATACCTTGAAATGGCTTTTTCTGAGATGGACCATTGCTTTTATGTCCTCCTCCTAGTTTCCCTTTGAAGAATGTTTTCTTTTCCACCAACACCAGATTTTCATTTTGAAGCTTTAGATTCTTACGCCTCTTTTCTTCCTCCATCAATATCCCTATCAACTCTTTAAAGGTGGGAGATGTATCCCTTACTGTAAGCCCTGTAATGAACAATTGATAATCCTCTATCATGCCATTTAAGGTAATCATGACGATATCAGTGTTTCACAATTTCTCCCCTATGTCGCCCAACTTGTCTCTCGGTTATTTAATCCATGAGATGAATGCATCAACGGATTCATTCTCCTCCATTCTAATGGAGAGAATCTTAATCTTCAGAAACAACACACGATTTGTACTTTCTTTTCATATGAATCCTTCAGTGTCACCCAAACCTCATTGGTGGTTTTTCATTCTTGTGTATGAGGGATTGTGTTGTCTTTTACCAACATCTTCAACAACACCTTCACTTTATTTTCCCTCTTTTCCCAATCTTGAACTAATGTAGTTGTGGCACCACCTGCTGCAATCGACTTTGCTTCATCTCCATTTTTAATTTTCCATGCAATGGAACCCTCAAGCAATGTTTGTAACTTGAACTTCTAGTTGGTGTAATTTGAACCATCGAGCTTATTTCTCTCATTAAGATATGTCTCTGCAATGTGATTATTCATTGTGACAGAACAATTTCAATAGTGCCCTGCTTTTAATTCATGAGCACCACGAGTAGCTTGTCTGATCAACAGATGCACGACTCCAATAACAGATCCATTGGTCCAATCTATAAATCCATTAATCCATAAATGGATCTACAAATCCAACACCATATCCTCCACTCTTAGGTCCCTATACTACTAGTGTAACCCCTTATTATATTGTTGTGCCCATGTAGTATCCATATTGTTATTATTGTGCCCCATATAAACCCACTATTGTTATTGTTGTACCCTTACATTGTTATTGTTATGTCAGCTCTGATTATATTATGACCCTTTAGACTCCTATATATAGAAAGGAGGTCTTGTCATTTGTATCATCCAAGAATTGTTCATTTGTGTAATGTAAATGAGGTTTCCCCCAAAAAGAGGCTCATTTCTAAAGCATTGATCTATCTTTTCTATCTTTTTGTGAGCTGGTTTCATAACATTTGTTATCAGAGCTTTGGATTCTAGGGTTTCGCTGCTCCAAACAAGTCATCACGGAGTTTTCGCAATAATTGTTTCGTTACGAAGTTTCAAAAGCTAAAACAAAAAACCCACTTGAGAAGAAATCGGTCTGAACCTCGGGTCTGAATTGCAGATCTTGCCTCTCTATATTGTGGGAGATATGATATGAGGAAGTTAGGGTTTTTGCAAACTCCAGAATTTCATCTCAAATAAATCATCGTGGAATTTTTGCTATAAATGTTTTTCTATGAAGGTTCAGAATCTAAAATTAAAACCTATTGGAGCCAAAATATAGGTAAGCGTGGGCCCAAATTTTAGATTTTTCTTCCCTATATTTTCAAAGATACGATCCATGACATTTAGGGTTTATGCAAGCCCCCGAATTACATCCCAAACAGGTGACCTTGGAAAAATCGTCACAAATCTCTCTTTGAGTATCTGATTCAAATTTCGTAAAAAATGACAGAAATCAGACGAACTATAGTTTGTTGGGTATCATTTTCAGAACCTAAGGTCAAAACATAGACATGTGACACTTTGTACAATTCACTCTACTGAACAAGTCTATAATCAGGTCATCATGCGCGATTTGACATAACTCTTTCTTGGAGAATAAAATTTTGATCAAACTTACGGGGTTAGAAAGAGGACTTAGAGGGCTACCACAGGATGAAATTTCAAACCTTGGAGATCCAAAATTTCAGAGATACAACAGATTCAAGATCGAGGTCCTAAAAGCACCAAAAAGAATGACCCGAATCAAGAAAATAGAAGCACCTAGTAATCAAAATTGGATGGATGATTTGAAGAATGTGATCAAAGCTAAGGTAAATAGTTTTATCTATTCCATGGAAGATAATATCGATGATATGAAAGCATATTGGAAGAGATTCATGGAAGATTTGAAGAAAGACATGGAAGGTTTGAAGGAAGGTGGGACAAAGTTGCTACAAGAAAGGCCTCCTAATGGCGAAAAGGTAGTAGAGGAAATTTATGATGAGAACAAAAGTAATGTTAATCATGATTTCGTAGAATCTAACATTGGATTGAAGACCCATCATATTCCAAAGGTAGATATGAGGAAGTTTGATGGCAAGGATCCTGTAACATGGATACTACAGATGGAGAAATATTTTGATCTACATAATGTGCAAAACACACAAAAGGTACATATTTCATCTTTATATTTAGAACCGGATCAATTTGTATGGTATAGAGGGATTTGTTCTCATAAAAAACTTGTCACCTAGTCAATTTTTAGGGGAGAAATGATAGCACATTATGAGGATACAAAGAGCAACACCTTCTTTAGGCAAATGATAAATCTCAAGCAAAAGGGTTCAATGGCAAAGCACATTGAGGACTTCCAAAAATTGAATATAAGGGTAAATGATATTCTAGAGAAGCATAGGATTGAAGTCTTCATAAGGACTTTAAATGATAACATCTAACATGAGGTTCGCCTTTGGGAACCTAATTCATTGGAAAAGGCATACAGGTTGGCAAGAAAAACTGAAAGAAAAATTATGGCAACAAGGAAGCCTACCACTCATAACTATAAAGATAGAATTGTTTTTGCTCCTATCCTTTCACTACCTACAAGGTTGACACCAAAAAAATTGGAAGAAAAAAGAGAAAAAGGAATTTGTTACAATTGTGATAGAAAATACACTAAATGTCATAAGTGTGTTGAGAAAAAAATAATTTACATATATGGAGAAGAGGACCAAGAAAAGGAATAAGAAATGTCAAAAGAAGAGGATATACACCAGGAACCAATCCCAGAGAAAGATGAAATGAATCTAACAATATATCATAATGCATTGACAGGAATTACCACTCCTTAAACTCTCAAGATATAAGGGCATATCAAGAAGAAAAAGGTAATAGTGTTGATTAATTTGGGTGGTACCCATAATTTTATTCATTCTAAGATAGCCAAGGAATTGAATTGCTTCCTATATCCAACACCAGAGTGCCAAGTGATGGTTGCAAGTGGAGGAACCATAAATTTCTCTGGAAAGTGCCATAATATCAACCTATCCATGGGATAATATGTATTGAATATCCCAACGCTTTCCATTCCAATGGGTGGTGTTGATGTTGTACTAGGAATCCAATGGCTACAATCCTTGGGTACAATAGATTTTAATTTTCAAGAATGTTTCATGAAATTTTCTTCGAAAGGAAAGGAATTTGAATTAAGGGGTATCACAGGGAAATAGGGAAATATAATCAACTCTAACAGAATGACAAATCTCCTAAAGAAAGAACAATGAGGAGTAATTTCACAATTATGTTCACTAGAGGTTCCCACATCGAAATCATCTATTTCTCCAAAATTCCAAAAAGTCTTGGACAATTATTCCAAGGTATTTGAGACTCCCAAAGGCCTCCCACCTATTTGTGATCATGATCATGCTATTCATTGGATTCCAAGAAGTGTTCCTCCAAACATTAGGCCTTGCAGATATTCATATGCCTAAAGGAGTGAAATTGAACGTATGGTTGTAGAAATGCTAGAGGTTGGTATAATTATCCAACCAATTCGATAAAAAAAAGCAAGGGATGAATGGAAGAATGAAAAATCAGGGTGGGAACTCATTAAAAAGTTGCAGAAGATCCCAGTTCAAACAATATTTCCAGAACTTGACAAGGAAAAATCATATTGGAACCTAAAGCAGTCACAATACCAAGAAATCGGCAGCTACAAAATCAATTAATTTCAAAGTATCTCATCAAGTGGAAGACCTTACCTGCTGAAGATTCCACATGGAAGGTTGATAATTTTTTACATAAGCATCCAAAACTACTCAAGCGTTGAGGCCAACACTTTTTGAAGGAGAGGGGCATGTTAGGTCCCTATACTACTAGTGTAACCCTGTATTGTTATTAGCGCAACCCCCTTATTATATTGTTGTGCCCATGTAGTACCCATATTGCTATTATTTTCCCCATATAAGCCCACTATTGTTATTGTTGTGCCCTTACATTGTTATTGTTATGTCGGATCTGATTATATTATGACCCCTTAGAATCCTATATATAGAAAGGAGGTATTGTCATTTGTATCATCCAAGAATTGTTCATTTGTGTAATGTAAAGGAGGTTGCCCCCTCAAAGAGGCTGATTACTAAGGTGTTGATATTTCTTTTCTATCTTTTTGTGAGTTGGTCTCATAACATCCACCAATTGTTCTATAGATCTAACTCCAGATCCTCCAACAATCAATCTACAGATCGAACTCCAGATCCTCCAGCAGTCAATCTATGGATCTAACTCCATATCCTCCAATAGCTTATCTACGGATCCACCTTCGGATCCTCCACTAATTGATCTATTGATCGGACTCCAGATCCTCCAACAGTCGATCTATAGATCAAACTCTAGATCCTCCAATATACAAAAAAAAATGTTGGATAGGACCACCAACACAAGTACATCTGGTCTCAGGCTGCCTCTAACATGCAAAAAACACCAGCACCATTTCACCTTGCCACAGGTTGTGCTGAACAAAATTTCTATATGTTTTTGGCATTAGCATGGGCATAACACTGGCCCTCAGTGCTTATCAGCACTCTTTCCATGTGCATCACCACCGTTGATCAACACAACCTCTCTTTGTTGGGGTCACACGAATCAAGTTTATCCAGAAAAATCAATGCTCTGTCACACAAAAAAAATTGTACCAACATAGCTCTCCCTAAGAAATTCCTCTTGCGATCCTCTTTCGCCTCCAACAACAACTTCACCTATGGTCACTAGAAAAAGAGGCTTACACTCTCTCCAATTTCTGCCCCAAAGGCTCAACTCACCATAAAACCCAACTCACAAAGAGCTCCTTCTCTGTCACGGGGGATTCACTCATTTAACCTATGACATAGCATGTACATTCATGGCATACTAAACAATACCCTTAATTTGACTACATATTGTAAAATACCTCTAAAAATCACATTATTTAACCCCCTACCAATATAAATCCAATACACCTTCCCAATTTATAAAACCCCTATTTTCACTAAATATTGTATGTATCCATTTTTTTATTCACATTTTTTATACCCTTTTATATTTATATCCCTGGTATAGTGACATAATGCCTTTCTTATGACCCCACATGCATTCTACAATGCACCTTTCTTCTTTTAATATACATTGTAAATTCATATTAGTTTCACCTTTCTTCTTTTTATATACATTGTA
This sequence comes from Pinus taeda, assembly GCA_000404065.3. Classification (NCBI taxonomy): domain Eukaryota; kingdom Viridiplantae; phylum Streptophyta; class Pinopsida; order Pinales; family Pinaceae; genus Pinus; species Pinus taeda. The sequence continues at coordinate 49,725 of APFE031368449.1, forward strand.
AATGCATATTAGTTCTCCCACAATGCAATTACTTAACCCAGACTCAAGCACATATCACTATGATCTGTGGCATTTAATGGTCTAAGGCACACAAAGATCAACCATGTTTTAGGAACATTGATTATGTGCATGTATATAAAATAACATATAAATTGATCTATATGATGATGAAAAATCAATTGATGAATCTTTATGAATATTTTTGCAACAAATAAGGTGTCCAAGCACAAGTCTAGACCCTCTAGATGCAAGAAAATTATCTACAACCAAGGTTGGGGCCCCAAATCTCAAGTCAAGGGTGCAATCCCAATCTACACATGCTAAGAAGAAGAGGATGGAAAATTCCCAACACATGTGCTCTTAAGCGAATAACACGAAAGCATGAAATCACCTTTTGATTCACTTTGATCTCACCAATGAGATATGGCTATCACTCATAGACTATTTAAAATGCAAGAATGGATTGGAGATAACACAGAGGCATTAAATGAATGGACTAAAACTAGAACATAAGACAAAATTTTGGTTATAGAGGTGATCTGCTCCATTTGGCTAGCTCAAAATAATGGTGTATTCCAAAATAAACCTCCAAACGTCTACAATATTTTCTACATGTTGAAGAAAAGCATTACCTTATCATGCACCTCACTAAAGACAAGGCTTCCTTGCACTCTCATACCTTTGAAATACAATTCTAAAATTTCTAGAGGATATTTTAAGTATCCAATTGTAAGGTCACAACCAAGCCAGACACCACATTGGTGTATGAGACCCCTTACTTGTGGGACAAGGGACCCACCTCTGCACAATGATTTTACCTCTAAGTCAATGAAGGCATACATACTCTACCCCCTCTAGTTTTGAACCTGTGACCGCTTAGGAGGAAACACATCCTCTTAACCATTAGGCCCACTCAAGCTAGATATAGTGGATTTCTCCTTAAGATCTCTTTTACATAATGAGCTATTACGTTGGAAGTAACGTCATATAGGAAATAGAAACGACCATGGAAATAATATTAAGAACTAATATCACTTCCTTGAAATAGGAATGACCCTGGCATTTCTATAATCAGAGAATCACTTGAAAATTTAGGCTAAACAATATTAAAGTAATGAATTGAACACCAAGAACCAAGATCCTTATCGCCCTATAACAAAGCGACCTATGCAAGATAAATTTTACAAAGAAGATCTGCTAGAGAACATCCATGTACACATTTCTTCCAAAGAAAACATCTATAATACCAAAATTAGTTGAAAATCATGATATGGGACTTTCAAATTCCAGTTGAGAAGCATGGGATCAAACTTCCATGATTTTATATAATGATTATGTGAACAGAGGTTCTCGCAAGACGGGCTTAAATGTCCACGGATGAAATGATATGAGAAAAGCTTTGCCAGAAATTGAAAATAATTTGTGTTACCCTTATCCACACAACTAGATCTCTTTTGTTGTCCCTTCTAGGCCTTCCCACTCACTGTTTTAGTCTTTGGAATCCTACATAAGGCACCCTACAACCCACGGTTTCCTACAAAAAGAGCTCCAAACTTTGTTCAAGGGTTAACACCCTTTTCTCCACCTGTGCTAGTCTCTGTGCACCTACAACTTGAAGAGAATGCCCCACAATAGGCCTCTCAACCCTCAAGCAGTCCTCCATGCAATGTTGCACCTACGGTCCTAAAACCTTACTTACCTCAGACCTGTTATCACATATAGATTTTTATTAAATATTATTTATATGGGAAATTTTTGTTTTGGTCTTTAAGGTTGTAGTTGCTCTGGGGATTTTATACAGGATTATTATTATGATGGTTTGCAAATCTCCAATTATCTCCCAGGTATACTAGTTCTCGGCCACTCTCCAAATCACAACATAGATCATCAAAGAGACCACTGATCCTTTCCACCTCTCATGGTTTTGTTTGTCCTATTAACTACAACCCAATCAAAATCTTGCCTTGGGTTGGCTCTATCATTTCCATAATTTTGGGCTTCTGAACCAAATTCAAGGTGTTGCCAAGAAATTATATGGGGAAAGGAAGGTTTTATCTAGATTCAAAGGAAATAGAAGGCTAAATCCAAGCTATACAAATTATTGAGCACTTCAGATCCTATACTAGTGCCATCAAATGATCACTGTACTCTAGGTTTATAAGGAATGATTAAACATGAGGTTGGATGGTGGGCTGGTTTGGTAGAGGGTGAAAATGATCCATATGGAAGAACTATCCATATTGATTCTCAACATGAGATATTTGTTGCCAAGAGTTATAATACAAGGCAGTTGACTGCACAAGCTCTAGGCATTCCTTTGTTTGAAATTTTCGTAACAAAAGACAATTATCAGAAATATAAGGAGAAGGTGGTCTACTTGCAACATAATGGACAATATGCAGATGATTCCTTTTTAGTATCACCTAAAGCTACTGAAGACTCAGATACTAACACAAAGAAAAATGATGATGCAGATGTGGGAGATGAAGGATTGAGATGAGTTCTTAAATTTCTTAAAGTTGGGATGCTTGGCCTAAAATTCAAGGTGTTGAAAGTTGTGACTCCAGAACAGTAAAACACGGATATAATCTCAGGGGTTTTTGAGCAGTTAATCCAAGATTTCAATAAGAGAAGGATGATGAAACTACTAGTGAAGATGAAAGTTGAGGTAATCTACATAATGATAGAGCAAATGTAAGAGGCAATAGCGATTTTATGCAGCTTATTAAAATTACTGTTGTGAAAGTTTTCATTGGTACTTTTTTACAGAGTATTGTAGAAGATGCACCTCCAAGCCTTATTGTACTTTTATTATTTTCTCATCTGTAGCAAATCATGAAAAGAACACTTTAAACACAATTAACAGGTATTGACCATCTTGGCATAAACTAGAATATATTTTGATTTGTTCTTTTGTTAAAGCGAATATGGAATACCTAGGCCACATAATCTCAAAATAAAGAGTCAAATTTGATCTTAACAAAATTAAAACAATCACATAAAGACCATAACTCAAAAACATCTCTTTTATATATTGGACTATTTTATCTCCAAATTGGAATAAAAATCATAATATAACTTATGTTATAATGTATGCCATTGATAGTTTCAAACATAGCTTAGCATGTTAAGTGGCTTGCCTCTCAAAGGGATGGTTGTGCTTTTAAAAAGTTGCAAAACCATGGACTTTCTTATCATTATGAGTTATGAAAATGAGCATCCAATTCTCTGCCACAATATTTTCCTATACTAACAGGAATAGAATTGAAGAACCTATCCAACTGAATCAGTATATTGTTAACTTCTATACCCCTACCCATAGGTAGTTGTCTCATGTACAATATCTACAATTATGTACACTATCTAAATTTGATCTAAGCCGACAAGTTGAAACATAATATCCAATCAATATATCATGTAAATTTGTCCTGCAAAATAAAGAGTGACGCAAAAGCCTTCTAATATCCATTCTCACCATTCACAAGACAAGCTTGCTTGTCAATTCCATGAAGAAAGTTGGTAAACCAATCAGTCGATGACTTTACTTGAGTTATGATTCAATATTTACTTGAGTCTTGATTCTCTATAGTGTGCATGTTTCTGAAGCAGTCTTGTCAAAGCTGGCATCCTTTGCAAGATGTGTTTTTCCATGTATATAGCTAAGCCTGCCAGCATAGATGGTTTCCATTTCAATGCTTCATACTCAACCAGGAATAGTTCAAGAAGATAGAATGCCACCTTCTCAAGCTAACATTTTATTTTATCAAATGGAAATCCTATGTTCCATGCAGGTGGAGGTAACAGAACTAAACCAGTACAATACCTACCCATGGAATTGCCACTAGAAAGCATTATCAACAATAAGCAATATGGAGATCAACATTAGAACAAAATAGAGATAGAAAGGTTAATTTGGGATATTTTGAGATGCAGAGTTCTTAATAGAAAGGAAAATCCCTGATACATTGGTTCTAGTACCAAAAAAAATTATTCAGATTACCAAAGATTAAGATAATAATAAAAACAATTTTCCCGTTCCAGTCATAAAAAATGTTGAATAAACCTCATGAAACCAAATATTTCTCAAAATTATACCTTAAATAAAGGAATTATCGACTCACGGTACAACTTGATTTTTCAAAACAATATTTAGTACTCATGAAGGAAATTACAAATTCAAGGGTAATGTCATTCAGTTTAACCAAAGTTCTTAATTCTAAGCAATCATGAATGGACTTTTCCAACCATACCTTAAAAAAATTGTATTTATACACTGATTATTTTCTCATCTATAGCAAATCATGAAAAGAACACTTTAAACAAAATTAACATGTCTTAACCATCTTGGAAAAAACTAGAATTTATTTTGATTTGTTCTTTTGTTAAAATGAAGATGGAATACCTAGGCCACATAATCTCAAAATAAAGAGTCAAAGTTGATCTTAAAAAAATTAAAACAATCACATAAAGACCATAAGTGAGAAACATCTCTTTTATATATCAGACTATTTTATCTCCAAATTGGATTAAAAATCGAAATATAACTTATCTAATAATGTATGTCATTTTATAGTTTCAAACATAGCTTATCATGTTGAGTGGTTTGCCTCTCAAAGGGATGGTTGTGCTTTGAAAAAGTTGCAAGACCATGGAATTTTTTATCATTATGAGTTATAAAAATGAGCACCAAATTCTCTGGCACAATCTTTTCCTATAATAGCAGGAATAGAATTGAAGAACATGAATAGAATTGAAGAACCTGTCCAACTGAATCAGTAAATTGTTAACTGCCATACCCCTAGCCACAGGTAGTTGTCTCATGTGCACCATCTACAATTATGTACACTATCTAAAATTGATCTAAGCTCGCAAGTTGAAACATAATATCCAGTCAATATATCATGTAAATTTGTCCTACAAAATAAAGGGCGACGCAGAATCCTTCTAACGTCCATTCTCACCATTCACAAGACAAGTTTGCTTGTCAGTTCCATGAAGAAAGCTGGTAAACCAATGAGACGATGACTTTACTTGAGTTCTGATTCAAGATTTACGTGAGTTCTGATTCTCTATAGTGTGCATGTTTCTAGCCGTCTTGTCCAAGCTGGCATCCTTTGTAGGATGTGTTGTGCTATGTATACAGTTGAGGTTGTCAGCATAGATGGTTTCCATTTCAATGCTTCATGCTCAACCAGACATAGTTCAAGAAGATAGAATGCCAGCTTCTCAAGCTAATCCATGGAAACAAACCCCAAAAGAGAATTAAATTTATAAATATCCCATTTATGGAAGCTTACAGTTAGAAACAAATAGTGCATGATGCCACTCATTCAACACATAGAAAATATAATGCATTTCATAACATAATTGAGTCTCAATGCCATTTGAATATTCATCAAAATTTCAAGAAAAGTAGAATAATTGTTGATCAGCTTGAGCAACCTTTAGAAACCTTTTCATGAAAACAAAGGGAGTTGGTATAGCCAAAATGAATCTTAATTTGTTGAGCATCAATTTCTTCTGAAGAAAATGAAACATACCATAAACATGAGCAAAGATAACAATTCCAAATATGAATTATTTAAACAATTAGAAATATAAAGCTCAAAATATGGGAGACAAGTATGACATAAAAATGTGAGAAAACAAAATCTCATCATGGAGAGAAATCCACCACGTGCATAAACATTGTTTGATATTGTAGTCAATTCCTTAACCTGTAAATCCCTTAAGGAAAATGTGTTAGAATGTGAATCCTTATTCTAGATGCCAAATCAAGGGCACAAGAGACAAGTTATTAGTCAAAACAAAGCAACACAAGATTTCATCTTAACAACCAACTTTCCCTCTTGTCATTGTTTACCACCTTGGGAGCCCAAATTTCTTCATATTTGGCAGCAACTATCATGGCAATCAACCCCACTAGTTGAATATCCTTTCTCGTAATAGTGTACACCACAGAAAGAAATCTATTAATCAGGTTAATCATGAGAAAAAGTGTCTCATCCATTAAGTCAAATTTTAGATGCACCTGTAAGTGCAAATTATTTATGTTAGAAAATTATCAACAGAAAGGTACAAAAAAATTATTATTACATAAACAAATAGATATCGATATGTATTAATCAAGTAAATCAATCAACCAGTCAATCAGTATTTCCCACATCTTCTGGCTGATATCAACTTGGATTTACATGTAGTTTGATGAGAGATTGTTGCATTCCTGCAATACAATAAACACAACAGACAAAAATAGAAACAAATTAGACATACAATTATTTATTCGGAGTTGAATCTAAACTATAGACATGGATCAAGGCTCACATCAATGCTTGACCTAATGTCCTCCTTCATAAATTACAACCTGCCATGGTGCTTAAGTGGGAACTTTAATTCTCCAGTGGAGATATTCATGTATAGCACAGACACACGCTACTCACATGTAATCACAATCACTGCATACTATATGTAGTGAAAAGCTAGTGTCTGATCAAATTGTTTAAATGAAGTGTATTCTTCCAAGACAAGATGTTGTTATTTCGAATAGAACAAAAATAGTTTGCAATCCTCCCATGACAGAAGGGATGTACCTCGGTATAGCAATAGAAATGGTAAATGTCTTGAACATATTCAGCTACAGCAATTTGATTTTCATTGTCTGCTTCGTCAATGTTGGACAAGTCCCCTTCCTCTTCCATGACATCTCGCTCAATGGCTCCAAATGCAAGATGTTTAATAGAAACCATTGGATGGCAATTGGAGCTATGGATTAGATAAACCCTTCACTTGCTTTTGCAAAAGAACAAAGTAAAACTTTGTGAATAAAAAGAACCATCTACACATGCTAAAATAAGAGCAATGGACCAAATGCTCCTAACCTCACTTCTGGCAGTTAGTGTTGATGTAAAATCTTGTGGAAGCCTTGTCTTCATTTTTGATGCATCGGTCATTGGCATTCTTCTTGAGACACCTTTAGCTACAGGTGGGCATAACAGATTTGGATGCATTTGAAGCAGCTTTGCCTGAGATGTCAAAATTTGAAGGCCTTGGTCTCCCTAAAGTTGAAGTACATTTGCTAGAGAGGCCAGTAGTAGAAGGCCTCTCTAAAGTTGAAGCATGTTTACCTGAGAGGCCAATAGTAAAATACCTCCCTGAAGCTAAAATGTTTTTACCAGAGAGATAGTAGTAGAAGGCCTACATTGTATCCTTGAATTTGATGGATCATTACTTGATACCTCAACATTCAAAACCCTGGGCAGTTTTCCTGAAATTGATTCACATGTATGTAAGGGTCCAACATTGGAAATCCGAGGTGATTTTCCTGAACCTACTACATGTTTGGATTTTGAAACCAAAGTTGATCTAATGCTTCCCTTTTCATATTTGTTCCTCTGTGGCCCTAATGGCTGAATGGTAGAAAAACAAAACCAACATATGTAAAATAAATACATGTAAACCATCCCAACTAAATAGGCAAGAAAAGAGCCCTGTTATTGACCTCAATATATCCATACGCAGTTATCGATTTGAAACAGAGGCCAATGTATAAATCCCAGTAGTAGTGAACTCAAATCATTCACCTCATGTTGCATACTAACATATTGGGATTGATATATGATAAATAAATCAAACAATTGTTTAATCACACACAATTTATACAACTGTGGATGTTGTACATACCATGGATGATGACCAAAGCAGCATATTGGTAAGTTGAATCTACCTTGGCATTTTCTTATCATCAAGTTGATTCTGCTTCCTTGATTTCATGTGGACATATAATTACACACCCAAAGCGTCACATACAACATTTTTCTTCATCGGCCCCCACCAAAAGAGGGTTTAAAATACTTGAATAAGCATATGGCTAGAGAAAAATGCTTGACCAAAGAGGCTAAGCTCACAACCAAAACTTCTTTATAAAACTAAAGTTTCCACTATGTGTTGATAAAACATGAGTACTACATAAGGTTTTTGAAAATTTAAAAGAGAATACATATGTTCTAGGAATGAAAAAGCCTTCTTACTCTAGCTTGATCTCATCACCCCCTTTGGGTTTTGAAGCATGGCACCCTAGGTTCCCAATGTCTAATAAAACCCTTCTAGGCCTCGTTTAAGCCCGCGTCACCACTACATCACAGGGCATGCATATAACCTCTATCAAATCGATCTCTTTTTTGCACTAGTCATATAGATCCATTGATATTCATATAAACACTAATAAATATGTATTACATATTTTCTAATATTAGGTTTTGGTATGGGGTTTGGATAGCAGAATACTATAAAATACCTTTGCTATCTATGGGCCTGTTGGGCTTTCCCGCCCTATTTTCAATTCCAATTTTGGTTTGCTGAAAAGAAAAACACAAAGCATTCAGTAACTGTTGAACAATCAAACCCCTCCAAAACTGATAAGGAAGCCATAACTAAGCTCTATCTTGAACTTAAACATAAAATCAAATTGAAATTTAAGAAAATACACCAATACCAGTAGGGAAGAGAGATCTTCTCTTGATATGGTCAATAGTAGACTTCTTGTAATTGTTTCATAAGCAAGGCATGATTTGGTTATAGCCATCATTTCCTTACATGTTTCTATCATTTATTTGAATAAGCCCTTGATCAGTCCTAGATGCAACTCCAGAGAGGTCTAGATATATCTCAACAAACCCTTCAAATTTGGCAGAAATGATAAATCTTACAAAACGTGAGGATAAGGCTACAACAATCTGTCTTGGAGGTATTTTTAATATATATGGATTACTTTCAGAGAAACCAGAACAGAGGCTTAAATGAGAATCATATTATTCTAGAAACCATAGAGTGATAACACAATAATTTCCTCCAAATTCACTCAGAATAATCCCAACTTTTGTCCACAGTGATGCCATTGAAAATACTTAGGTCAAATACTATTGAGGTCTACCAAGAAGGGGGCCCAAATAGGTCCCATAATAGGCCTGAAATTAATACAAAATTGCCCCAGATAGGGGGGTCTCAGAAAGGTCGAGAAGGGCCTCAAGAAAGGGCTAGTCTGTGCCTTAAATGAGCCAAAAGGGAATGCAAGATAGATACGAATTAGCCTCATAAAATAAATTGTTTCATAATGACCCAAGATCCTTTCAAATTGATTCAGAAGTGCCCAGTAACAAGGGTATGAACTACATGATAATCAAATTGTGATATTCAAATTTGAGATAATAGGAATATCATTTTCTTTGTCCCACTTTTTCATACCACTATCAAACTTCTCAAAATCTAAAATTAATCCTTAATTGCAAAATATAAGAAAACATTGTTCCAGACATGAAAGACTATCTGACAAGCATTTTTCCTAAAATATTTTAGGGAATTGTGACAAACAAATTCTTGAAAATTAATATCTCCATGAATAGTAGAACAATGTTTGTCATAGACAACAAGAAAAAATGAAACATGCCCAAAATTTCATGCATTGAATATGATTAAAGGGGCATGATAATGCATTTGGTTGGTTGAAAACTTGTGTGAGAAGGCTTTTCTTCCACCACTCATCGATTTCATTGGTCATGTGAACCCCTGGAAACAACCTCAAATTATCAAGGCCATAGTTGTATATTCAAATAAAGAAGAACATATAATCTAGAATCTCCAATTGTGTCTTGCATATATCCCAAGTTCAATTAAAATCAAGTTCCAAGCTGATTAATTGTAGTGAGTGACTGTTATTTTATAGTTTCATCCAACAACGCTATATTAGAGATTAAGGATATGGATGTTGAAACATACCAAGCTTCCTTGGCCAACAGGACACTGACTCGATCCAAATAATCTTTGATAATGCTCTATGAATCCTACTGTAGAATTTTGTCTACTTCATTACCAATTACAAGATTTAAGTGTACATTCCACAAAATATATAATCCATAACATAAAATACAGTACAGTTCTTCACTCAAAATTTGAGATAAACAAAGTCATAACTGAATACTAATCTTTAAAACTAAGTTAAACATGTGGAATACCTACGGAGTAGTGATTTTACAACCAGTTGTAATCATCCACTGTGGATTCCACCCACGAACTGGGATATGAGATGACAAGGTATGGGAAATTTCACCCATTGCTCTCTCCCTAAATTCACCATTAGATCTCTACAGAGAATTTTTCACTATTGTTTGGCATTTAACAATTGTTGTCCTTGTATAGCTACTCCAGTTATTAGCCATTGTGTTTGCCACAGAACCTCTATTCTACATCGTCTGTCGATTTGTTTTGGTAACCTCAAAATGTGGTGAAAGTTTGCAGTATTTATTTATTTTGTTAATAAAACTAAGATCAAAAGATCAACATGTCTCGTATTCTTTAATGTCACAACCAAAGAAGTACAAGTTGGTAGGTGATTGAATATGTTTTGTAGATGCAGCTAATATATTTTTATGCCTTGTAGTTTTAATTGCACACTTTGAAATCTCTCCCTAAAGCTAACTCAGAGTTAGAGTATCCTTGCCCAAATACATACCCAGAAGTTAGGACCTACAAAATAGATTGTTTTGCGTGTATAAATCCCTGAACTTGAGACAATGGACCCTCCCATCCTTTGATCAAGTCTGATCCCTTCCAGATTCAGAGCACACTGATAGTCGTAGCTAGGAAAAATTCCTCTTTCAATAATAAAAAAACATAATGAAGAGCAGAGGCGCAATTTCAACAATAAATAAACACAATGAAGAGCAAAGGCATGAAGTCTCTGGTCAAGTAAGGTCTTGTGTCGAGTAACCCAGCCAAGTCCTGAGAAACTCGATAGCTAAAGGTTTTTAGGGTTCAAATGAGTGCTAGGGTTCAAACGAGCAAAAAGTTGCTAGGGTTCAAACGAGCAGAAGCAGGTGAGTTGTAGCTCCAAAATGCAAGCTAGGGTTCAAATGAGCAGAAAGCTGCTAGGGTTCAAACAAGAAAATCCAGGTGGGTTGTAGCTCCAAAACGCAACTCTTTCCCTCTGCCCTTGAAGTGTAGCCCGATCTTTTCCCTTTGCTTGGCCAAAAAAATGTATAAACAATACCTTAGGTTATATATATTATTGTATATATTAAAACCCTTTAGGCCCTCATTATAACCCCAATATATTATTTTGTGATTTTTCCATTTTTAATGCCCCAATATGAACGCATGTGATATAATATTGGTTTGTCAGTGACACTCCCATGTTCTCTGAGCTTCGATACCATGTTAAAAAAATGGGCATACAAATTAGAAATAAACTTACAAACTAAAACTATCAACTCACAGGTGAGCCAAGCTACACCTAGAGACTTCCCAAGCGATATCACTCTATTCCATTGATCATAAAATAAAAAAGAAATAAGTTTACATTCAATTTATGGAGATCAAAACTATCTCCTAAAAAATAGGAGCTAAGTCTAAACTAAGACACACACAACCGTGACACAAAATTTCTCCATTATTTTCAACTTTATGTGAGGCTCTGTAGAGATGCTTTCCTTTAAGGAGGTCAATGAATATAGAGAACATCACACAGATCTAGTTTTAAATTCCTCATAATTAAACAGATGAAGCCTTAGAATTAAAATAACAATTTGTTGAATAGAGAATGAAAGAATGTCAGTAGAGCAGGTAAAATCAGCTAAAAGATATTTTTTGCAAAAGATTAGGGATTCTCATGTCTCAATGATCAATTTTCTATGCAACTAGGATATATTGGTTTATGATATTTAGCTGAGAGAGGAAAAAAATTGACTTTTCAAAATAGATTTACCATCCCAAAGGCACCTGCATTCAATAGTAAACTTTATGAAAGATATTTGTTGCAGACGATTAGGCACTCCCAAGTCTCAATGATCAATATTTTGTGTAGCTATCATATATTGGTCTATGATATTCAGCTGAGAGAGCAAAAAAAACAGCTTTTCAAAATATATTTACCATCCCAAAGGCACCTGCATTCAGCAGTAAACTTCATGAAAGCTATCTAAATGGAGGCTTATGTGAGTAGAAATATTTAGATAACAATCTTTTGGATCCATCACATAACTGAACTAATTACCTAAAATTTATGAAAGTTGTTAGCAGGTATTTGATGCTTGAATGTAGGGGTTTCTATTGTGATCCATATGGAAATCTGTTTAGAATGCTAGAAATTTCTCTAGTAAACAGAATAAAAAATAAGACTTTGGCTTCAACTTATGCTTGTATTCCTAGTCATAATACGTATAGAAGCTCAATTTTGTAGGACTTGGAAAATCTTAATCAGTTAACCAAAATTACCTAGTGAGGAAACAAAACAAATGGTAATTTTAAAATTCACATCTATACTTCAATAGTGGTAGTAGTTATTGCAACAAAAGCTCATAATTCCATCATTTGGTGAAGTTTCTCATAATGAAAATGCACAAATGATTCATTCGATGAGACTACTCTATATGTTTACAAGATAAAAAATATGCTCTACATTAGAAAAAAAATCACCAAAGAACCATCTTAGATATGAATTAGGAAAAATTCAAAATAAATGATCTGCATGGTATGTTTTCTCCTAGTAGACAATGTCAAGATTGTTAAATAGTCAAACCTCTGATGTTATTTAGATTTTACATTAGATTATCAACTAGGTATACTCTAATTATGTTAACAATATCAAAGTTCATGAATTAGAAATGGATATAAGTAAACATCATGTTGATGGATTTCTTTTCTTTGTACTCAAAGGGATAAGACATCTTATGTACAAGAAAATCAAAATATGAATGAGGGTAATGTTGTTAACATAAGATGGAAATAAAATATAAGCCAAGCAACATCCTAATAAAAAATATAATTATAAGATCATGCATTACAACTGATAATATCCATGTTAAAATGTTTCTAGTTGTTTGCATATCCTTGGGCTGTTGTTTTTACTTTCACACATACAAAAGCTTCGCTCCATGCAGACCTAAACAAGAAACAGTGAGAATATGATTGCCTAATAAGCATGGAATTAGGTTTGATCCTTGAGCTTCACCAACTCAAAGTTAAAAATAAAGTTCCCACAAAGATACTTGGATGGACAGAAACAAGGAAAAAAAATAGAGAACAAGGAACTACACTATGTCACTTCATGTCTTTTGGTCTTCCAACTATAGTAACAAATTTATAGTAAAAAAAAATGATAAATTACATCTAGCATTTGGCAAAAGTCATGATATATAGCTTCAATAAGTGATATACACATTTCCAGAATTCAGATTTACCTTTCTAGCAGAGAAGTCCCTAGGAGTGGGCATGGAAACAAGGGTTTCATAGTGAGAGGACTTGTTTACCCTTTAATTCTGAATCGTTTGTCATAATTTATTAACTATAATTTTTCCACTATAAATGCACTACGTAACTGTTACGAAAAAAAAAAACTATAGGCTTCCTAAAATTCACTATGTAACTACTATGGAAAAAAAAAAGCATAAGCTTCCTTGTCCAGTGCATTACAATAGGAAACTTCCAAAACCAAGATGTAAATATCTAGTAACTGTAATCATGAGGTGCCCCATGAAAACAACACACAATATAGAACATGATATTCTATTTGTAAAGAGAATATGCAATGAAAATCCATAGACTAAGATTAATCGTTTTCATTTGCATTCTTATGCAAGATTTATGTTTATAATTCATAAATAAATGATGATTTCCACCATTGTAGTATTTTGGGAAAACTATTTATCCAAATAAGACAAATATGAATTACAAATATTAAACTAGTCCAACAAAATTGATCAGGTGATCATCTCCTAAGCAGAAAAAATGCTCAAATTTTGAATTGCTCAGAATTGGTTGAAACCAGAATGACAGGATAGGCCTCATCGATACGATCCTGTAGCCATGAATGGAACTCAAATCCGACACTGTATGTGAAAGTTATTCAAGTTTGAAAATTCACAATTTCATGCAAAAGCCCAGTTTGACTTGTGTTTACTTTGAATAAAAAAATATTAAAAAAGAATATTCCTTCTTCATCCAATCACAGATCGACATTTTTCAACTCCGGATTGCACAGTGGATATACTATGGATTTCAGTGGCCAATTAATGGACGCCACATGCCCTGCCAAGAGGTCGCCACATGGCCTCAAGACTACAGGTTTATTGTGGAAAAACTATTGTGTGTTGGCAGGAATCGACCCCGGGTCGGGTGGCTGCCAACCCATAGGCCCGACCGACCTACCCACATATCAGTTCTTAACAACCTATGGTCTTACCACGTATATAAAGTTTGTTAAAGGTAAGGTTGGGGCAGAAAGGGGACCAGCCCCCTATCTATAAGACCAAGGCTCGGAACGACAGGTCAAACCCGGTGGATAAACATCGAACCCAACAGTTAAGATTTATAATAACTCCACGGTTCCGCCGGCGGTGGGGTAGTTGGTCGATGTGACCACTACCCACCTTAACACTTAATGCAACCCAAACCGCGCGGACAAAACTGGAGTGAAGACCGCCTTTTTAGGCGCTTTTGCCAAAGATAATGGAGCTAACTACAGTTACTCCAATTTTGGTGGACTTTCCTTAGGCCAACTTGGTCAAAACTTTAGTTGGTCATAACTTTCAGTAGACAGAACCTTTTAGAGCGAATTGTTTTTTGATTTCAGGTATTCTAAGCATTCCAAATCCAATGGTATAGGTTGCAAAGTCAACAGAGCTGATCTTCAAGTACTTTTTTAGCCGATATTCTTGGAGAGCCATCAAGGCCTAGGGAGTGTTGGAGTTGTATTGGGTTATGGTTAACCATTGGAGGTGAAACCAAAGCCAATATTTACTGATTTCTGTGTTCTGAACTCATTTCCATAGCTTATTTTGTCTGTTTCGGCTTTCTTATCATTGTATAACCAATTTTAGCATCTAATAAGAGCAAGGACATGCCTATTTGGGGGCCTTGGACCCGACAGATGTAGCCCAGCAAGCGTGAACTGCCTTATCAGCTGTTGTGTTATATTATGTGATTTTATCTTGCTGTGTTTTTCAGATTTAATATGCTAAATAGTAAAATGAAATAACACTCCTTCACATATAATACTCAGAAATTTACCAAGAACATTTTGTTTCAATTGCAAGACATGTAAAACAATTTGCACATATAATTTTATGGAAATGAATACCTTGAAATACAAATACAAGTATTTTCATTTTTAGATCAGTTGGTATCAAAGCTCAAGTTTTGAGTATTAGTTTTGTGCAAATATATTTTTGAATGTTTTGCAAGTTTTAATGCTTACTAGGCTTAAACTTCAAAGAGGGAAAGGACAATTGGTTAGAGCACAAGATAATCCTCAACCAAGGAGGGCCAAGGTGCCATTATCTCCACCTTCTAATTCACCCTCAATAGCCTTAGAAGAAGCTTCAAGTATATTTGAAAGAGAAGGATAAGTTCCTGAAGACATGGGTCCAAAAGAAGAAGAACGGGTATTCAGAAAAGCTTTTTTGGACATGACTGAGATGGTAAGAATATTATACTAGGAAAGGAATGATAGGTTGGTTGGAGAAGGGTCTAAACATCAGAAAGAAGGAGAGGGCTCTTCAGGAGGAAAGAAAGGGGATGATAATTCAAAGAAAGGACATGGAGGAAATGGTGATCCACCATCTC
This sequence comes from Pinus taeda, assembly GCA_000404065.3. Taxonomy (NCBI): domain Eukaryota; kingdom Viridiplantae; phylum Streptophyta; class Pinopsida; order Pinales; family Pinaceae; genus Pinus; species Pinus taeda. The sequence continues at coordinate 65,337 of APFE031368449.1, forward strand.
CATCATCATCCTCTTCCTCTACATCGTCATCCTCTACCTCGGTAAATCAATCTCATAACCTTAAATCTTCTGGAAAAAGTCAATTTTTAAAGCTAGATGTTAAATTTGAATTACCCACGTTTAATGGTGAAGTCAATGCAGAGAAACTTGACAACTGGATAAGACAACTGGAAGTTTATTTAAGGACACAAAACTTACAGGATGGGGACACCAAGATTCAGTTAAACTCTTTAAGAATGGATGGAGCAACATTGGTATGGCGGGAAGCCAAGACCAAGGATGAAATTAAGAAACATGGTAAGATTACTTTAACATGGGATGAATTTATTTCCGCAATTAAGAAGCAATTTTATCCTCTTTCTCATTTACAAAAGGCTATAATGAACTGGCAAAACTTTACACAACTAAAGGGACAAAATGTTTAAGACTACACCCAAGAGTTTAGGAGAAGAGCACTCTTATTAGGGGTAGACTTACAAAGTCAAGACACTTTCCTGAAATATATAGGAGGTTTGCACAGCTACCTTAAACATACTATATTTATGTTCAATCCTACTAGTCTAGATGAAGTTTGTATACAAGCTACGCATTTAGAGGCCAGAGGGAAAAACAATTTTGATGAGGGTAGAAACAAGCCTTCTAAGGGGAAAAACAAAGAGAAAACCTTTAAGGGAAAAGGAAAAAAAATGAATCTGTCAAAAAGGAGGGTGAGAAAGTGATATGTAAACATTGTTCAAGAGAAGGCCATGAAGAGAAAAATTGTTGGAAACTTTATCTTGAAAAAAGAAATCAGTTTAACAAAAACAAAGGAAAGAAGAAAATTGTAGCTACTGCAACTACATCACAAGATTTAGGTGATGATTCAGGTGACGAAACCAAAATTGCAGCCATGGGTTTAAAAAGTATGAAGGGAAAAGAAACCGAAACTAAGCCAAGCACTAGTACTTCAAACTGTTATGTACAAGCTCCAAATGAGGAAGAAATAATTGAATTGTTCCATGTGAGGGTAGTCTCAAAACATACAAAAATTGACACACTGTTTGACAGTAGGTCACAAGAAAATCTCATATTAGAAGACTTGGTCAAACAGCTTAAACATGAGACCATTCCACATCCAAAGCCTTATCCACTTGGGTGGATATGCAAGGATGCAAACTTACAATTCTAAAGAAAGTGCATATTGCGCTTTGCAATTACTGCACACTTTATAGACAGTTGAACTTGATGTAGTACCGCTTGATATATCAGGAATTATTTTGGGAAGCCCTTACTTATTTGAAAAGAAAGTGATCTTCCATCACCATGAAAATAAATATCATCTTTTCAATGATGGTAAGGAGTACATTGTCAGAGCACATTGCAAGAAGGAAATATAGCGACAGTAAATGTAGGACAAGTAAAAGGCTAGTTAATTCAAGTAAAAGTTTTGTACTTCTTATGATCAAGCCTAAGGTTGATGTGAATCATGAGTCATTTGAAAATTGTGATTCCAATCTTAAATCATATTTATATGATGTAGTTGATGCACATCATGAGATGTTTCAGGAACCAACAGGTTTGCCTCCTAAAAGGGAGATTCAGCATGAAATCCATTTACATCTAGATTGTCCTCTTCCTAACATAGGCATGTACCTCATGTCTACCATGGAGAATGCTGAAATAAAGAAGAAAATAAAAGACTTGTTGGACAAAGGTTTCATAAGACCAAGCACTTCGCCATGTGGGTCACCGATAGTATTGATTCCAAATAAAGATGGAACTTGGCGCATATGTATGGACTTCAGGGCATTGAACAAAATAACGGTAAAGAACTGTTACCCACTTCCAAGGATAGATGATTTGTTAGATCATCTGAAAGAGGCTAAATATTTCACTAAGTTAGACTTACGTAGTGGTTATCATCAAGTTAGAATTGAAGAAAGTGACATTTGGAATACAACTTTTAAAACCAAACAAGGACTCTTTGAGTGGCTTGTTATGTCATTTGGTTTATGCAATGCACCTGCAACTTTCATGCGGGTAATGGATGATGTTTTACGTCCTTTTCTTGAGGATTTAATTATTGTCTACTTAGATGACATCTTAATTTTCAGCAAGACTAGAGAAGAGCATGTCATGCATGTTAAGAAATTACTTAATATTTTGAAGAAAAATCAGTTATTTCTTAAAATGTCAAATTGTGAATTTGGAAAGACTTCTTTGGTTTATTTGGAACACATAGTAGGAGGAGATGCTTTGAGAATTGATCCTTCTAAGCTATAAGCTATTGTGAATTGGCCTACTCCCAAATCCATTACAGAGGTAAGAAGTTTTTTGGGTGCATCTCAGTATTGGAGGAAGTTTATTTCTAACTTCTCTGCCATAGCAGCTCCTATGCATGCAGTGACAAGTGTGAAGCGTGCTTTCAAATGGGGAGGCAAGCAACAGAAAGGTTTCGAGTCTTTGAAAGAAAATATAAGTTCAGCTCCAGTTCTTGCATTACCGGACTTGAGACAGCCATTCGAGATTCAGACCAATGCTAGTGATTACGCCATGTGTGCAGTTCCCTTACAACATGGTAAGCCTATCGCATTTCATTCTGAGACATTTAATGGTGTTGTTGTGAATTATCCTACATAGGATAAGGATTTGTATGAGTTGGTACAAAGAGTCAAAAAGTGGAAACACTATTTGATGGGAAAAGAAACAGTTGTTCATATCGACCATCAACCTTTACAGTACTTGTAGTCGCAAAATAAATTGCAGCAGTCACGACATTTCAGATGGATGGGCTTCCTACAACAATTTCACTTGGTAATAAGGTACAAGAAAGGTATTTTCAATAAAGTTTATGATATGCTTTCAAGGCCTATTAGTGCTACTACTTTACTTAAGAATGATTCTATTGTACATGAGAGCTACATAGAACAATATGCATCAGATGTTGATTTTAAGGATGTGTATGCTAACCTGAGTGAAGGGAATCATGTTGAGGAGGATGATTATCATTTGCATAATAATTTGTTGTTTCATATGGGCAAGTTATGTATACCATAGGGAGAGAGACTAAGTATCATGAGAGAAGCTCATTCTTCTCTTATTTTTGGACGTTTCGTGCTAAGCAAAATGGTGGCACATTTACACAGGCATTGTTATTAGCCTCGTATGGTAGATAGTGTTTCACATTTCATTAGAGGTTGTTCATTATGTGCTACAAGAAAGCCTATAAATAGGAAGCTTGGATTATATACACCATTTCCAATACCTTCTAGGCCATGGGAAAGTGTTTCTATGCATTTTGCGGGAGGTCTACCATTATCTAGAAAGTAGCATGATTATCTTTATGTAGTAGTTGATAGATTCAACAAGATGTGTATTCTTATGCCATGTAAGAAAACTATAACTGTTGAACAAACTGTTGATTTATATTTTCAACACGTATGGGTTCAATATGGCTTGCCTACTTCTATTGTTAATGACAGGGATTCCAGATTTGTTGGGAATTTTTGGTCCAATCTATGGAAGATGATGGACACCAAGTTGAAGAAGAGTACTGCTTTCGATCCGCAAACAAATGGCGAAACAAAGGTAGTGAACAGATCCATTGTACACCTTTTGAGAGATTATTGTAGCAAGCATCCCAAGCTTTGGGATGAGCACTTGTATTACATTCAGCATGCTTACAGCTGGACCAAGCACTCTTCTACAAATACTTCACCTTTTGAAGCTTGTTTTGGGTATTTGCCTAAGTCACCTTTAGATTTCATTCTTGAGAAGGATGTTTCCACTGATGGGCATAATGACATCGACTAAGCTTGCATGTTCATTGAAAGAATTTAGCTCATACATGAGCAAGTTCAAGAACAGCTTGAAAAAAGTCAAGGCAATTACAATGAGAGACATGATAAACATAGAGTTGATCATAAGTTTCAAGAAGGAGATGAGGTGTGGTTGCATATTAGTAAGGAAAGAATGCAAGGAGAAGGTAAAAAGCTGAAGCCTATTCATTATGGTCCATTCAAGATCCTTAAACAAGTTGGAAATGATGCCTTTCAACTAGATTTGCCTTCATATATGCAAATGTATTCTATTGTGAATATGGAAAATTTACGTTTGTATGAACCTCCTTTAATTACTGATTATGAAAGTGACATTCAGCTACCATCCATAGATGATTTATCGCCAGAATTTTTGTATGAGCTAAAAGAGGATGCTATCCTTGACAGAAGGACATGCACTTCGAGGAGGGGAAATGTTGATTATGTTCGGGTTGGTCTTAAAGGCAGCGAACCAAGTAAGGCAAAGTGGATGGAGGTGGAAAAGGTGAGGGAGTTGTACCCTCACCTTCTTAACATGTAATTGAAGGCTTTTTGGGTCCAAAAGCTTCCCATTTGGGAGGGGTGATCAGGTGATCATGTCCTAAGTGGAAAAAATGCTCAAATTTTCAATTGCTTAGAATTGGTTGAAACTAGAACGACAGGATCGTCGATACGATCCTATAGCTATGAACAGCACTCAAATCCGACACTGTATGTAAAAGTTATTCAAGTTTGGAAATTCACAATTTCATGCAAAAGTTCAATTTCAATAAGGTTGACTTTGAATTAAAAAAATATTAAAAAAAAAATATTCCTTCTTCATCCAATCACAGATCGAAATTTATCAACTCTGGATTGCACAGTGGATATTCTATGGATTTCAGTGGCCAATTAATGGATGCCACGTGGCCTGCCTGAAGGCTACCACATGGCCCCAATACTGCAGGTTTATTGTGGCAAAATTATTGTGTGTTGGCGAGAATCAACCCCGGGTCAGGTGGCCGCTAACCCACAGGACCAATCGGCCCACCCACATATCAGTTCTTAACAACCTATAGTCTTATCACGTATATAAAGTTTGTTAAAGGTAAGATTGGGGCAGAAAGGGGGCTAGTCCCCTATCCATAAGACCAAGGCTCAGAACCATAGGTCAAACTCGGTTGATAAACAGTGAACCTGATGGTTAAGCTTTACAGTTAGCATGTTCACATGTCTCGGTGGTGGTCTCGCATAACATTTATATGCCACGGTTTCATAATCGTTGGCTCCACAGTGGTGAGGTAGTCGGTCCATGTGACCACTACCCACCTTAACACTTAATGCCACCCAAACCACGAGAACAAAACTGGAGCAAATTCCACCTTTTTAGGCACTTTTGCTAAAGTTAACGGAGCTAACTGCAGTTACTCCAAGTTTGGTGGAGTTTCCTTAGGCCAACTTGGTCAAAACTTCAGTTGGTCATAACTTTCAGTAGACATAACCTTTTAGAGCGATTTTTTTTTTTTTTTTTTCGGGTATTTTGAGCATTCCAGAGCTAATGGTATAGGTTGCAGAGTCAAAAGATCTGATCTTTAGGTACTTTTTCAGCTGAGAATCTTGGAGAGCCATCAGGGCCTAGGGAGTGTTAGAGCTGTATTGGGTTATGGTTAACCATTGGAGGTGAAACCAAAGCCAATCTTTACTGTTTTCTCTGTTCTAACTCATTTCCACAGCTTATTTTTCTTGTTTAGGCTTTCTTATCACTGTATAACCAATTTGAGCATCTAATAAGAGCAACGACATGCCCATTTGGGGGTCATGGACCCAGCAGATGTAGCCCAGGAGGGGTGAACTGCCTCATCAGCTGTTGTGTTATATTATGTGATTTTATCTTGCTGTGTTTTTCAGATTTAATATGCTAAACAGTAAAATTAAATAACACTCCTTCACACATAATACTCAGAAATTTACCAAGAACATTTTGTTTCAATTGCAAGACATGTAAAACAATTTGCACATATAATTTTATGGAAATGAATATCTTGAACTGCAAATACAAGTAGTTTCATTTTCAGGTCAAAAACTCATGGATTACAGCTGGGAATGAAATCATATGGAGAAATGGATAAGATTGGTCACATAGATACCATGAGGAATTGTAACAAATAAATATCCCGATCTATGTCACCAGAAACGAAACGGGAACCTTAATGATTTTTTTTCTCCTTAAACAAGGTCATTTCTTCCACATCTCTAATTGATTCCATTTTTAACTCGCACATAAATTTAATCAATTTAGTTTCTATATTAATAGGTTTTCATAGTAGTCACAAAGGATAGGGAAGTATATAGCAAAGTGCTCAAGGAGATAAGGAGATTATTCCATTGAAGCATAATATAGGTATTTAAATTGTTTTCTCAAGGAGATAAGGAGATTATTCCATCAAAGCATTATATATGTATTTAAATTGTGCACATTGACGCCCAGAGGTTTTTTCCTACACTAACAAAAATGAAATGGGAGCCTTTGTTTGGAAGAAAACATATAGAAAACAGAACAACATGGAAAATAACATTTTATATGACCATTTTCATCTCTTAGTCCACGAAACTGATTTCTGTAGAAACAGATGGTTTTTCAAAATGGTTTTATGGGAAACGTGATTTTGTTTCTCCTTAAACGAGTTCATTTCTTATCTTCAATTAATTTCAGTTTTAACTTCCACATAAATTTAATAAGTTCAGTTTGTATATTAATAAGTATTTGTTTGTAGTTTTAGTAAACAACAATTAAATAGTAGATGAATTTATTGTTGCAAATTGTTATAATCATTGCTAAGCGAGAGTGTGTACTCGACCTGCACAGGACGATTCACATACAGTAGACTCGCAAAGGATTTGGAAGTACATAGTAGGGTTCTCAAGGAGGTAAGGATATTATTCCATCGAAATGTTATCCAGGTATTTAATCTATGCTCATTGATGCCCAAATTTTTTTTATGTTCGACCTCTCAATTAGAACTCTTACTATAATTCTTTGGTCATGTTTTTATCATTGGTTGTAATTGTAATTAAAGATATTATCATGGTTCAATACCTATATATATAACAGGAAGTTTAGAAGATTTTGGATTTGTTAACTCTAATTTTATATATTTCATATTATAATAACTAAAATAAATTTAGTAAAAAATTATAGTAAAAATTGTTACAAAATTATGTTGAAATAAATATATTACATGGCATATAAATTATAACATATATTGGTAATAATATTTTTTCAAGACATTTTAATATTAATATTATTTAAATTTAACTATCTTAGATTTATTTTAACCTAGAATTTTTCAACACATTAATGAGTTATTGAAAGTGTTAACAATAATGGAAATGTGATGACTATCTACAAGCAATTGGAAATGGAGTTTGGAAATACTTAGATAGGGCTAAGCCCAAATGATCCTAGTTCCCATGTGCAAAGATATGAGTGGAAGTTGATCTAGAGAATGGTCTTCCTTCATAAATTAATCTAACCTTGGGTGGATGGACTCATTTCTAGACTCTAGATTATGAGCATATCCCATTTAAATGTTGATTTTGTCAGAAATATGGTCATTTCACCATATATTGCAAGAAGGCTATGGAGAATAAGGGTTCAAAATCCCCTGCAGTATAATAAGAGAAATGGTTGGCCCAAAAGCATGCAAATAAAGACAAATCCTCAAGTGCTAAGATCTAGAATACCCAAAATAAAATTGAGGCTTCAACCTCAGCAAATTAGTACAAGTTCCTATAGTCCCAAGTTGATAATGATCAAGAGGAGCCAAACCCTAGTACAAGGAAAGGGATCACTGATGTCGAGGAAGCATATTTGGAGGAGGAAGAGGGGAAAATACACTTGGAAAATATAATTCGTACTTGTCTCAGTTGTGATTATTTCTATGTAAAGGAGTCTATTCCTATTCCTTAGGAGTTGTTAAGATCTAAATGTTTCCTAGATTGGTGTGTGGTTGAGATATTCTCTCAACCAAGTGCTTGTGTGTCCAATATAGTCTACCTATCTTGAGACAACACTACATATATTTATATGTAACTTTATTTGATGTGAATATAGAACTAGTGTGAACTATTTGATTTTAAGTTGGTATTAGAGCAGTGTACAACGATGACAAGCCTCTGGATTCTAACTTACGACCGGGTGGACAAACAAGCATTAGCATTTTTTTGTTTTATGTAAGGTAAAGAAACATGAGGAAAAATAATTACACATGGGTGAAGATGAAACCAAAACTTCCACTATGCCACAAATTAGTATATACTTTAATGAAATGATTTATCTTCTTGAATTATTTTTGGGTTTTATAACTTAAACATGTTGAGCATGATCAACCTAACATGTAAATGCAATTTGTTAGAATTGCTCACTCTAACAACTACAAATTGGAGTTAGAAAGATTCAAGATGAAGACACTAATTTTGTATATGATTTTATAAGAAGTTGGTGAAGTGTGATGGTGGCAGTGGATATTAGTTGGAGAAGCAATAGATGGACAAACAAGGTAAAGAATTGTATGTTGAAATAAAGAAAACTAAATATTATGTTGTAATGTGAGTCACACAAGTATTAGTAAGCAAGTATGATGTTTTGTAGTGGTCCTTGGAAAGTATGTACCTAGTAGCTCCATGAATTGGAGTGTGTAATGTAAGCTGGATGGGGCATGTGAACCCCCATGAAGTTCATGTTAATCTTAAAACCACTTTGTGATTGCGAGTTTGTGGTAAGCCAGAAACCACTTGTGAAAGTGTACATAAGTGTAGGTTTGTGGTAAGCTAGAACTCACTATGTATGTGCAGGTTTGTGGTAAGTACAAAACCAATTTTCAGTGTCGATTTATGGTAAGCCAGAAAACATGTGAGATATTGAAGTAGACAAGGATTCCTATAGGCATGGTTTAGGGTTAGTTAAAAAAACCCTAGGCATGGTTTAGGTTAAGCCGATAAAACCCATAGCATGGTTATTAGTAATCTAAGAAAACCCATGATGATGATGATGGAGGGGGATTTACAGATACAAATACATGCATGCAGTTATAATGGTTAATAGAACCATGTATGTGAAGGGCATCCTAGTAGACTAGTGGTTGCAGCAGTTGGGCACCCAGGCATTCCAGTGGATGATTGTTCCTTTATATGGATTTCGACTTATTCTTTTGTCATTTTTTACCACAACTAGACTTTGTTGATTAAGATCGAGAAAAGTAGTCATTAAGTGGGTGACTTGGAAAATATAATTCATACTTGTCTTGGTTGTGATTCTTTGTATGTAAAGGAGTCTATTCCTATTCCTTAGGAGTTGTTAAGATCTATATGTTTCCGAGATTGGTGTGTAGTTGAGATATTCTCTCAACCAACTTATTTTGTTTCCAAGATAGTCTACCTATCTTGAGACAACACTACATGTATTTATATATAACATTATTTGATGTGAATATAGAATTAGTATACATTATTCAATTTTAAGTAATACTTGTTATAGAAGAGATTCCCATTATTAAGAATACTTTAGAGTAGCCTCTCATAAATTTGATCCATGCAGAGACTCAAAATGCCCCATTGAGAAATAATGGAATTCCTCGAGCCAAACCCAGGAATGTTGAAGGTGACCCATCAATCAAGAGGATAGTAACTTGAAATATGTTTGAAACTCTCAATTGGGTGGATGAAGGTAGTATCCACGAGACAGAGAGCAATAAGAAAAAAAGGAAGGCCTTTTAAGAAGAGTGTTAGAGAGCTTGAGGCAAAACAAAACAAGAAATTAGGAATCCAACTAGTAATTACTGATATCCTTAAGTCGATATCATCAAAAGGAATGGAATCACTAGGAGATGGAGGAGGAAAGTCTCAAAATCCTCCCAAAATATTATGAAGATCCTATCTTGGAATATAAGGGGTCTGGGAAGCCCCATAAAATCCCAATCGGTAAATGGCATGGTGAATTAGGAGAGGCATTGGATCCTCGTACTTTAGGAAACCAAGATTGAGGAAGTTGAATTTATTAACAATACCAATATTTTATGGAGAGGTAATGCTAGAACGCTCAAGGCTTCAAATATGCGTCAAGTGTATTAGGTACTTTCTAGTTATACCTTCACTTTAAATTAGTAGGTAGTGTTAAAAACTCAATTATGGGTAGTTATGATTTTAGAAAGAAAGGATACTAGTGAGCAGTCCCCGTCATCAATGTTTATGACCTAGCACTATATGGAGAAATAAAAGAATTTTTGGATTCTCTAATATCTCTAAAAGAGAGGTTCTAGCACATTAACTACATAATAGGCATGGATTTTAATACGATTCTCAGGCCCTCATAGAAGAGAGTGGGATGTTCATTTCGTGATCCTTTTAGGGTGGAAATGGAAGATTTACTAAATGAGTGGGATATTCTAGACATGCCTCATAAATATGGAAAATATACATGGTCAAACAGAAGGAATGGGGACAACCACATAGAAACCCGATTAGATCGATTCTTAGTCCATACTAGTTGGCTTACAAAGGGGTTGGAGTGCCCCTATGTTATCAAGTCTCATAGATAATTGAATCAACGCCCAATTTCTCTATAGTTGGTCTACATGGAAGATCTTGGCCCCATCCCTTTTCGGTTTAATCCTGCATGATTAAAGGAGGAAAGCATTGTGAAATTAATTAGGCAAGCTTAGAGACTTCTAGTCATTGGATATCTCACTTATGTGTGGGAATCTAAATTAAAATATGTGAAGCATGCTTTGAGAAAATGGTTCAAGGAAAATTATCAGTCTCCTCAACAAAAAATGACTGAACTAATCAAACAATTAGAAATCCATAAAAAATATTATTGAAAATAGTTAGGTGGAGCCATTGAATTTTGAAAAAGAAAAGGAGTTGATGAGGAGAATATATGAAGTAAGTTGTTGAAAAAATGTAGCAAGCAGGGTTCAATTTCACTTTAGCCTTAGTAAAATCAAGTAAATTAAATTTCAACATCAGTAGGACAACTTGGAGGGAGTTAACTTGTGTGGCATGGCTCTTGTCACTCAATTAGCTCGATAAATTTGAGTTAGAGGGTTGGAGTTCTATTATGCATGTGTGATTGCTAATTTTAGTAATCCAATTTAGTTCTTTTCAGTTAACTGGCCTGTAACTATTGTTGGAGTCAGTTGAAGGTCAGTTGTGCAAGGGGACAATAGTTTAACTTAGGGATCTGTTAGTTAAATAATCAATCATCCCAAAATATCTAGTGCATGCAAGGAATTTTTGTTCCTCAAATGAAGTTGAGATGACAAGGCAATGTAACAAGAGTTGTATACTAGTTCTGAGTGTACAAGTGTTGCATGCAGTCAGTGATTAATCCTTGGGAATTACGCAATCAATTTGGAGTAAGTTCCCATATTTTAGGGGCCAATTTCATCGGGATTTGCACAAAGAAATGTGAGGCTTGGTGAGAAAATATTTTTCTAAGTGTTGGCCAAAGTTTCTCATTAATCAAATACACAACCATATAACCATATGCACAGCAAATTAACACACAAAAATTAAAATGGTGGAAAAGACAAAGAGCCATCATGGTCTCTCACAGTCATGTATTTCTCATTATTCAAATAATTTAATAATACATTTAAATACATGAGTAAGTGGTCTTAAGATAGTGTATTTGTCTTAAACTCACTTGGTTGAGACAATTTCTCAACTTACACACTAATTTAGGAGAGCTAATTAGAGAGAATCTCTCATCCAAACTAGAATCCTTACTTTGAGTAATTCTCATGATTTTATTTATTTAATTTAATAATTGGATTTATTTTTTATTTTTAAGAGAGTGGGGCTAACATTCCCCCCCTCAATGATAAATCCAAAATGAACAAGGAACCATCTTCCAAGTTCTCAAGTTGATCCTCAAAAAACATTTGCTTGAAAAATTGACAAAGTTGGATGCTAAAAAAACTCAAATTTGAAGAGAACATGAAGCAACTGCATGTCTGATTCATCTCTAAATGCCACTTGACAACTCCATCATGTGCCAAGCTACAAAAGGATCCAATTTTACTTTGCTTGAAATTAGCATCATGTGTCCACTGACAAAATGTGATGAACGCCCACTAGTGTATCTGTTGATGATGATCGCCCACTGGCTACTTCGCTAATGTTGTCAAGACTTTCAGTCTGACAACCATTGCCAATTTCATTGACATTTCCCCCCTTTGTCAGCTAAAAGGAGAGCCAATATTCTCCAAATTATATCTGAACTCCCCCCATAGGTGGAGGAGTATTTCACTGGTGTACTCCCCCATTCAACTGCACGAGAGTACCATCTTCATTTGACTGTTGGCTGCAATATGTGTGAGTGAATCTGATTGTAAAACTTGTACAATCTTGTGGCTGTGGATGATCGTTCCCATTGATCAATCCATGAATAATCAATCTTTAATCTAGTAGGTTGTTCTTGTTTGCAGCATTTCTCTTATGAATGATTCTGCTTGCCACAATGGTGACAAGGATGGAGATCAAAACACTGATCTTCCAAATGACCGGTTCTTTGACAATGAGAACATGTCGGTTTGTCTAAAACTTGAGTTTGTGTGCATTTCTGTTTGTCTACAACTTCAGTTTGTGTGCATTGAAGTTGCTAAGAACTTCCTGAGGTGATTTGTTCAAGTAATCTAGCACTGACAAACTGAATGTTCTTTGAATAATCAGGGATATGTAAGTTGTCGTTATCTTTGACATATCCTAAGCCGCGTCGATTTCAATTACTTTGAATTTCTTCCCATGGCTTGATGATGGGTTTGGAAGAAAGTTGAACTGGAACAACTTCAACACTTGAAGTTGGTTGGATGAATGAAGTCGAATGATCAGTTGTCTCTAGATTGGTCAAAGACTTGGAAGCAACACACTTCTCTTGCAACTCATTTCTCTGCAATTGTGACTCCAATTAAAGGAACTCAAGTTTCATGTGCATGTTGAATATGCACTTGAATGTTAGCAAGAGTTGTTTCGCTGATGTTCACCATGCCTTCATTAGTTGAGAGGATCAAATTGTTAAGAATCTTCAACTAAATGCTTGTCTCCATGTGAACTTTTTGGAAATCACACAAGCTTGCTTTTAATACTTGTTGGATTTTCAGAACTCGCTCGCTTGATGTTTGGTTGATTATTGCAAGCTCACTTGAACTTGTTTTAACAATTTATTGTTTGAACTCGCACTTGCTTGATTGATTACTGACACTTTGTGAATTCTTGAATGTACTCACTAAATGTGATGATTTTAAAAAAGTAAGGGTGTCGAACACTGTCGAAAATGCACCCAAGAGATAAACGATGAGCTCAATCTTGACGTCTGAGTTGAAGACTTACTTGACCTAATGTATTCACCTTAACAATTCAAATTAGGGTGTCGGTTACAACCGAGAATGCACCCTTACAATTCAACTCAATTTGTCTTTGATTACAATCCAACTTACAAACGATGATTTGCAAGTTACAATTTTGTATTAAGCTTATTAAAAAATGGTGCAAGTGCAAGTGCCAAAAAAATTGTTGTTGAATTGCTCCAAAATATTTATTGATGTAGATGACAGCTTGATCGATTGTTGATGTAGAAATGCCTTGACTTGAAATGGTTGATTTTGTGGCATCCTTAACTTGATGGTGTGAATTAGCTGTTGTGAAATGTTGTTGCAGAATATTACTTTTATCAAGTCGATGATGTGATGCTTTGTGCTTATGAACTTAATTGATTATGGGAGCTTTGATTGTAGGAGCTTGATCGATGACTTGTATATGTAAACTTTCTTATGTGCATGTAGTTGTTTTGTTTAAGCATAATAAAGAGAGTGTTTTACAAATTCAACTCAAATCATGCAAGCACATTCACAACACAGAGTGTACCTATGATCCCCTTATTCAATTTCGGGCTGATCTAGGACACGATCACCACAAGAATATTGTTTTTATTAACCTTCAAGATACATCATCATGATAATGTCTTCAGTAAGGCATTTCATGCATAGACTAAGAACTCCTTGGCGTCAAATTGTCTTCAAAAACCAACTCTAAAACAATGATAATGCCAAGCTCTAACGTCAAAGTTAACTTTGTTTTACCTCTCTTTCACATCAACCCTCACTTTTCTCACTTTTCATTGTGTCTTCTCAGTTTCAATTTAACTTTGACTTTGACTTTGAAATGAATTTAAGCTACCTCAAAGTAAAATACTACTCTTGGATTTCAACAATAAGCTACCCTTAAGAAAAAAATCACTCATCATTCCATATTACCAATCACTTCTTCCAAAGGCACTTATTACTCCACAATCTTATCACTCCAATCTTATTTTATATGCTTCCCATTAAAACAAATAAATGGATATTTTTTTTTTTAAATTAAGCATGTAAAATATAAATTAAATTTTTACCATAAAGAGTTGTCCACCATATTATTTGTACTATTGACCACCAGGATTTCAAAACGATCCTTAGTATTGCACCCTGACTCTTGTAGAGTGTCCTTTGAGGGTGCAGAGCTATCTTTTCAGTTCAACAAGAGTAGAGAGACACCATCTGTTGTTGGAATGCTCAATCCTGGTTCTGAAGGCTAGAGAGTGTTTCATTTGGTTTTTACATCTCCTCCTCCAGAAGTGCAAGGACATACTATTCAAACTACAAAATCATCTAGACCCGTGGGCCACATTGCTACCCCCTGGAGCGCCAAACTCTGCCAATAACGATCTTAGTTGTATAGTCATCATTCCAGCTCTTCTTGAGATCAGCGACTCACCAGCAAATAATTCCCTTCACTTATGTGCTTCAATTTTGCAGTGGATTCACACTTCACACTAGATCGATTCACTGAGAAATAAAACTAATGTTTCTACCAGATAGCTCACCAGATCATCAAATTACAACCTCTCATCTAATTTTTCAAAAGAATCTACCCCACAAAACCCTCCAAAGTAATTCAAATCTAATTTTTGTGCTAAAACCACAATTTAAAGCTAAAAAAAAGTGAACAGATGAACAACCATTTGCATCGATTCGCCTTCGATCATCTCCTGTCCAAAACGATGATTTTAAGGGTTTATATGCTCGAAATGAGTCTGGAGGATCTGCAATCAAGCTTACTGGGTAAACAATGGCTTGCGTATAGTGCTCAAAGCTATCTACGTCGCTTCCTACACACGCAAATGAAAATGTGTGCTCTATTTTGGCCGTAAGATTTACCGTCCACTAATTCTTTTATGTGCATTATCAAGTAACAGGACCTAGTGCCATGGGATGTTTGGCAGGTTGATTCATGTATATCCTGATAGGCACTAACTCGGATCCCTAACTTCCTTCGTTGTGTAGTTGCTCTGGCATTGACCTCACAAAGTTGTGAGAGCCCTTGATCGTGGTAGATCTTAATTTTTCAGCAGAGGCCTTGGTAACCATCCCCTAAAGTCTCCAGAAATGTCTAGCAGAGCTTCAAGGGTATCCTTGTCGAGTCCTTTTTAAAATTCCAGGGGAAGGGTATTGGGGTTTTCATATCGATGCCCATCCAATGGCTGCTGCAACTACTGCTAGTTCCGACATCATTTTTTCTTGAGTGGTGCATGTATTGGCCTCTTTTGTTCCATTGTAATGAAGTGATTCTGGTTCGATACGAGAGCTTCAACTTCAGGCTAGCACTTTTGTTCGAACAATGGGGATTCCGCCATAGATAAAGGGACTATGAACCTTTTCACCAGTAGCTCTAATACCACATGAAGAAGAATCACACATCCATATAACCATATGCACAGCAAATTAACACACAAAAATTAAACTGGTGAAAAAGGCAAAGAGCCATTATGTGGTCTCTCATACTCATGTAATTCTCATTATTCAAATAATTTAATAATACATTTAAACACATGAATAAGTGGTCTTAAGATAGTGCGTCTATCTTAGACTCACTTGGTTGAGACAATTTCTCAACTTACACACTAATTTAGGAGATCTAGTTGGAGAGAATCTCTCATCCAAACTAGACTCCTTAGTTTGAGGAATTCTCATGATTTTATTTATGTAATTTAATAATTGGATTTATTATTGATTTTTAAGAGAGTGAGGCTAATAGAGAACAATTATTTTTTTGCAAGTTAAGCTCAGAGCTGGAGCTAGCAACTGTAATAGTTTATCTATTCAATGATTAATACAAAGAGGCTTGCAAGGATTCTTCCCAGTTGGGTTCCCATAAAAATCATTGTGTATTTGTGTTTTTTCTTATTGCATGTCTATGCATGTTGTTCTAAATTGTGATTTTCATTTCGCATATTAGTAGAGTAGAATTTGTGTAGGTTTCTTTCAATTTGACGTCTTAAGCAGTTGCAATTTCTATCAAATTTCTACTTGGTATCAAAGCCCTGAAATCACATTAATACTAATATTTCAAACTTGTCCCTCAAAAATTTTGATTTGCCAACTTCAATGTAGCAATTTTTTCTTTAGGATCAAGAGAATGACTTTTAACAGACTGAGATTAGAGAATTCCCTGGAGGGTAGCTCGAACTTCATAGCCTAGAATGATCGAATGGAAGAAGTTCTTGATGAAAATGGTGTGTTAGAATATGTGAAAAATGATATTGCAAAACCTACACAGTCTAATGCACAAGAGTTATCCCAATGGAAGAAGGATGTTGCAAAGTTGAGAAGAATTATTCTGGAAAGTGTGAGAGATGAAGTGGTATCTAATATCCATGGAAAAGAGACACCATTTTCTATGTGGACGACACTAAGTTATTCAAAAATAGCAGTGACCATAGAAAATTGGTCCTCAATGAAAAAATTTGAAACATCAGGATGCTGAAGAACAATACTATTCCACGGTATCTCTCCAGGTTTACTCATGTTCGAGATGAGCTTGGATGGGTTGGGGTGAATGTAGCAGAATATGACATGTTGAGCCTAGCTCTTCTAGGCCTTCCAAAATCCTAGCAAAGTTGCCACGACTCCGTCAATTGGAAGGGAAAAATTACCAAATTAGGAAAGGTTGTGGTCTGATTTGATTCAATAAGAGTTTAGGAGAAATAACAGAGATGGAACATCATCCAAAGCTGAGGATCAAGATAATTTTGCATTGGTTGGAAAGGAGAAGAAGGGGAAAGGAAAGAAGACCCAAAGAAAACCTAACTCCAACCAAAATGATGGCAAGAAGAAAGACTTGAGCAAGACAAAATGGTTCCATTACCACCAATTCGGGCATTATGCAACAAAATGTATGCACAAGAAGTCTAACAAAAATTCTTCAAGAGGAGCAGCAGGTGAAGCACTGGCTTCATAATTCGAATGAGACTTCACCCTAATAGCATGCATGGCTATCACTGTTATGGGGAGCATGTGGTACCTTGATTCTAGTGTGTAACAACCCTGGTGAAAATTCCATGTAAAAATATATAAATACCATGGATGACTAGGACACATATTCCAAGTTGGATGGTGGGCAAGACATCCTAGGGGGTGTTCATTTGGTCATTTATGGCTAAGGAAATTGGCAAAGGCAATGGCTTAGGCATTAAAGAGGCAAAAAGGTATTTTGGCACATTTATTTATGAAAATAATGTAAATTAGGAGAAAAGGAAGGTGAAAGGTCACATTTTGCATGTGAAGAGGAAATTGAAGGAAAGCAATGGAAAATGAAGAAAATAGAGGCCTCATTAATAAAAAGGCTTATGGGGATCAGTGGGCAAGGCTTTTTCAGTTCAGTTTTGGAACTCTCTCATTATCCTCTCTCTTTCTCATACTCTTGGATACTTAGAGTTTTCTTGGAGAAATCTTGGAGGGTGTGGCATACTTGGATTCTTGGAGAAAGAAGGCAAAGGAAGAACATGAAAGATCAAGAAGGCATCGGCATCAACAGCTACATCATATTTTCTTGCAAGTATCAAGTTGCATGTATGATTTATTCACTAGTTTTGCCATGCATGGCACATGCATATGGTTTCTTGGTTGTGATCTATCATTGGCATGGAGGATTACCTGGATCGATAGTGGATTGCCTAGCCTTGCCATTTCCTAGATAGCCATGGTGATTGTGGGCTTACCTTCATTGCTTTTTTTTTTGTTGGTTCTCATGTTTCCTTAGCTTGGGTTGAGTTACTAGTCCTGGAAGCCCTAGTTGAATAAATGCTCTAGAAGCCCTGTAACAGCTTGGGTTGAGTTACTAGTCCTGGAATCCCTGGTTGGAAAAATGCTCTGGAAGCCCTTGGTGGGTTGAGTTACTAGTCCTGGAAGCCTTGGTTGGACAAAAGCTTTGGAAGCCCTGTATAAGTTGTGGGTTGAGTTACTAGTTCTGGAAGCCTTGGTTGGGCAAATGCTCTGGAAGCCTTGTATAAGTTGTGGGTTGAGTTACTAGTTCTGGAAGCCTTGCTTGGACAAACACTCTAGAAGCCCTGGAAGGCTTGGATGGAGACCAATCTGATGATGGTTTTTGGTGATGTCCGACCGTGAGGTGGAATCACTGTTTGATGGGTTAAGGTGGGTGACCTCTGGAAGCCCTGGATGAGTTTTTATTAATGTGTTCTATGAGATCCCACATTCATGCTTGGAATATGGCACGGGGGTGATTGGCTGAAGAGAGACTTGGCTTAGCCAATCTATGGTCAGGTGGAACGTGGTAGTCCCATCTCTGGTTGGTTCATTGCATTTATTAATGAAAAAAATACATTCCCTTGATTATCATGTTCAAATGTACTTATGTATATATGGATTTTGATGGCTAATATGTTTATTGTATTTATGTTCCTATTATGTTTCTTTTTATATGCACATTTACCCCAGAGGGTGTTACAGAGTGGTACCAGAGCATGGTTCAAACACTTGGATTGGATGGGCTCTATCATAAGTGAAATGAAGAACAAAGGTTAAATTTTAGACCTTTCTATTATATCTATTATAACTTTTCTTCTGTGGCATATTAGAAGTCTAAATTTTGTCCATATTGAAGGTAAATTCCACTGATAATGTGGTTAAAATTTCAGATATTGGTTCACAATACTTTAGGAATTATGATCTAAGGAAGATGACCTTCCTGAATGCACTTTAAATAGGTCATGTTGGAATTTTTGCAATAACTTTTCTTCTGTAGACTTTAAGAAGATGAAAAATTGTCCACATTGAGGGGAAATACCAATGATTCTGTGGTAGATATTTCATATATTGGGTCGCAATATTTTTGGAGATATCAGCACAGGGAGTCGAGCCTTCTAAATCCTCCTAATATCAAGTCTCAAACAGATCACGCTAACATTTTTATTATAACGTTTATTCTGGGCACTTCAGGAGCTGAAATTTTTTCCAGAATGAGAGGAAATACTGCTTATATTGTGATAAAAATTTTAGACATTTATTCGCTTCATTTTAGGAGATATGACCAGTGGAATTCGAGCTTTCTGGATACTCCCAGAATTGTGCACCAAATACGATTGTGTTGGTATTTTGTTATAACTTTTCATCTATGAAATCTCAGAAGCTAAAAATTGAACCATGGTCAAGAATAATTCCACTGATCGTATGGTTCAGTGATTAATTGCAAACAAACTGTTT
The DNA here is from genome assembly GCA_000404065.3 of Pinus taeda. NCBI lineage: Eukaryota > Viridiplantae > Streptophyta > Pinopsida > Pinales > Pinaceae > Pinus > Pinus taeda. The sequence continues at coordinate 84,709 of APFE031368449.1, forward strand.
GATCCAATGAGTATGTTGTTTGTGGTTAGGGATAGTATTGATGTGTAGTATTATTTTTGTATTTGATATATGCTTACTTGTATGTAAATAGTTTTCTATATTAGTTTGCATGTAAAGTGTTTGAAGAAATGCTTACATGCAAATGTAATAGTATAGTAGTTGTTTGAAGAAAATGTAAAAGTATGGTAATTGTTTGAAGAAAATGTTATTTTTTAAATGTAATAGTATTGTACTATGATAATATGGATGTAGTTGATCTATGCCTATTTTCATGCAAGTAATTTGAAAAGTTGCATGTAAAGAAATGGAAAAGTGGCATGTTTTTAGTTATTATGTTCCAAGTGGAATAAGTGAAATGTTTTAACTTAATCTCATACAAAGGTAGAAGAAATAAAAATCAATTTCTTTTCAAGTACGGTTAAATTTAATAGAGATTTGGAGATCCCATTTCCATAATTGGACATTGGAGATCGGACCATTATATTAGCTTCCTCCTTCTACCTTAGTGTGGACCATGGATAGTAAGGGGTATGTTTATAGGTTGTTAGTATTTGTGAATGTTGATTTCAAATTAATAGACATGATGTCTTGATTTTTGGAAGATTTGATTGACTGTGTATGGATTATATGTTGCTTACATGTTTATTCATGATACTTACTTACATCCTTGTATGTTAGGTTACACTTTTTAGTATTTTGATTACATGTATCAGTCTTGTAGGTTCATTACAAGAATTGATCGCTTATTTTCAACTGCATGTGGTTATGCATATTGGTAGTCGGTTTGGTATTGCTTATTCATATTGTTGGTTGCATGTGGCAATGTGTACAATGGAGTAATGGTTGTTGTCATGCATGAGGTCATGGTTTGTGCACTTGATATGGTCATGCATTGATGACTGGACTCTAGCTAGAATGATGTGTGTATGGTTTGGTACTCATTTGTTATATGTCTATATACTATTGTTATGCATGTATGGTCATGGTTATAGTATGCATGAATAGTAGTTCAAACATGCCTTGTGAAGTCATGGTATGCAATTTAGGTCATCATGATGCTATTGGTTGCTATGATGCTAATGTGTTGACTGAGATAGAGAAGGAGATGCAGATTATCATAATGAGGTTGTAGCATTGGACTTTGGGGTAAGAGCATATCATCATAGAAGTAGTGTATGTTTCGCATGAAGTTATGTAAGTTAATGATTTTATATGCATTAGGTTTATGTACATGTATTTTGATGTTATGGTTACATTCATGATAGATGTTGGTTGATTAGTGTAATTATATGCACATGTGTTGGATAGTCAAGAATGATAGTAACTTGTAGTTGTATGCATTGCTATTACTGTTTTATATTAGATAACATGATGATTATGCTACATGTTGTTGATGAGTATGTTGTAGGTTAACTTGTTGATTGTTATATGATAGTTAGCTTGATGATTCGGTTTTATGTTGTTGACGAGCATGATATATAGCTTATTGTTGTTATATGCTATTAACTTGATGATTAGGGTTATTTCATTGAGACATTGATGTTATAATTTGGATTTGTCATATGCGTGACGGTTATGTTCATTGCCTTAAAGATCTTGATGTTATATGTATTGTGTTAACCTAGTTTGACCTATGTAGATGGTTATGGTTGCGATACTCAGGTATGAGCTAGCATATTTTGATATGATGTTATACTAATCTAGACTAATCATACATATGTGATTATTGTGCATGAATGACAAATGCTTATGAGCTTGTAATATGAACATGTTAGTTAGTTACTGTTATGGATATCATGATTTATGTTGACATGTTGTAAAGTTATATCTCACTAGCTAGATTGATTATGCAGATAAGACAGCCTCCCCTGAGGTACACTAAGGTATGAGTTTGATTATGTATTATACTTGGTGTTTCATATTTGATTATGTCATCTATTCAGTAATTGAGTGTTTGGTGCCTATTATGTCGTCTAGTTAATTTATTTAACATGGTATGTTTGCGAGTTGGTTGAATGTTTGATGAATTGCATAATATGAGTATGTGTTTTGATGATCTTGTTTTAAGGTGATTGTACTAAAATATTTGTGTTGAGATAGTTGATATGTACTTGAGTATAATAGGTGATATTTGTAGTACTATGACTAATGACTATGAGTTGACTATGGATTATGACATGATTATTAGTCTTGGTAACAGTTGATTTGCAATTAACAGATATGATTGTCTTGATATTTGGAACATGTGGTTGACATGTGTGAGCATGATGCAAGGTGTAGCATGGCAAGTCAGGTTTCCATGAAATCTTGAAGATGACTCAAGATGAGCTTTCCTTGGGAACCATGGGGATTGAGTCATGGTGTTTGTTGTTAGTCTTATGCTTTTGGTCTTTTGTGTTTTTCTTGTGCTTGATTTGAAAATCTGTTTATGTCTAGAGTATGGCCATACCACTTTGTTTGTGGAGTTGTGTTGTTATTGGTTTTCATTATTTTCTTATTGTTGTTATTTTCATTCTTGCCTTTTATGTTTTGAGTCTAGGGGATTGGTTGAGAAAGAGGAAAGTTGATGGATCTCGGGGAGAGTTGTGAGGTAGCCAAAAGGTAATGTAAGATTCAGATAAAGCTCAGTGCATGAGTAAGTGCAGCAGAAGGTAAGGCTATGATAGTTGGTTGGACTGGTTGGGTCCATTGTGGTAAATGGGTGGTAGCAATATAGTGATGATAAAGGTAACAAGAAAAGGTAAAGTAAATGGATTGGAGGCGTCATATGCCTTAGCTATGTTGGGAACTATTGTTCTCAATGTTGTGCATGTGTTGCATGAATAAAGGAATTTCTCTTAACCTATACCTTATGTTATCTAGTAATGACGTTATGATCATGATCATGTTGAACTTTATATATGCATACATGTATGAATGTATGTTGTTGTCTCACAAGATCACGATTGTTTTATGCTAACGTTTATGTATGTACGTATGTATCCATGTATCTATGTTACTATCTAATAGGGTTGTCAAGGATCATTCTTGTGGAGGAATGATTGCTTATGCAGGAGAACAACATGAAGAGGTTCCTGGTCTTATGAGGAATCAATTGGGAAGAATAGTCACGACAAATATACAAGGTCAGTATCATGTGGATATGATTTGATATTGTGTACTTGTATTATGCCTATGTCTATGTTATAATAGGTAATGTTGAAGGATACATAAACAAAGTGAAAGCAGTGTGGTCTGCGGCATGCTAGGATAAGCATGGATGAGATACCGAAAGCAAGGTTTCTTGGTAAGGGAAATGTCGTTTTGGATTTGCGGTATTATTGTTGAGCATACGTTGTATATGTTGTACATGTTGCATCTATGATGTGTGCACTTGTGGTTTTGTGTATACATAGCATGTGTACATGTTATTTATGCAATGTTATGTACATGATGGTACAGATAGGGTTGTGTGAATATTGTATATGGGGTGTTGTATATAGATTGTACTATCTTCATTACGTATATGCGGTGTGTGTGCATATGGTGCTATGTACATGATGGATATGTGGTATTGTGTACATATTGTACTGTTTGCATGATGAATATGCAGTTTTTTGTGCATATGGTGCTATGCACATGTTGGATATGAAGTGTTGTGTGCAGATGATGCTATGTACGTGTTGGATATGTGGTGTTATGTACAAGTGGTGTTGCGTGCATGTGGTACATTGGTACTGTGTACATATGGTGTGGTGTGCATGATTATACAAGTGGTGCCATGTGCATGTGGTGATGTGTACACATTGTACAAGTGGCGTTGTGTCCATGTGGTGTTATGTACATGTTATGCATATGGCGATGTGTACATGTGGTGTTGTGTACATGTCATGCATGTGGTACTGTGTACATGTGGTATTGTTTACGCATTGTACAGTGATGTAGTGTACATGTGGCGTTGTGTACATGTTGTGCAGGTGGCGCCATGTACATGTGATGTTGTGCACACATTGTGAAGGTGGTGTAGTGTACTGGTGGTACTATGTACATGTTGTACATATGGTACTAGTGTACGTGTGGTATTGTGTGCATGTCATCCATGCTGTGTTATGGGCATGCGGTATTATGTATGTGCATCATATAGTCATGGTATTGTGGCATGTGTACTCGTTGTGTTGTACTCTGTGTAGGTATATGCATTGGGTGGTATTTCACATTGGGTATAGATGGATGCATTGTGTTATGCACTAGGTGTAGGTGTATGTGATGTATGTCAGGTATAGGTGCATGTGTTTCATGATGTATGGCAGTGTGGTTGTATGTGTGTGATGCACATTATGCATATGTGCACCTGGTAGAGGAGAAGGCACTGGATGTTTGCTGGGTGTGGCAATCGATGTGGTGTCTATACAAAATAACCAAGGTATAAGTAAGGATCGATGAAGGATAAGTATCGGTATTGTATTTCGATTTTAGTATGCCTGTGAATTATGATTATAGCACATGATGATTACATGTGATCTATGATTTTGATTTATGATGGTTACATGTCATTTATGATTTTGATGGTTATGTTTGAGCTAACTTGATGTGATATTTTTATACATGTTGACTTGGTCAAGTATCTAGTTTGACTTGTTGTGACAGGAAGCAAACATGATTGAAAATGTATCGTATTGACGAGCTACCAATAAGGTATGATGTGAATTTATTTTAATTTATTTTAAAACTGAAGGAAGCTATGTGCGTGGTACAGGAATCATGAACATGCCCGGTTGGGTAGTTGAAATCAACTACAAGAATTAGCAGCTTGATATGGTGGTTTGGTGGTTGCTTATGGTGGTTTGGTAGTTGCTTTATGATGGTTTAGCATTTTATTTATGTTGGTTTAGTATATGCTTTATGGTGATTAATATATCCTTTATGATGGTTGATATATGCTTTATGATGATTTGATATGTGCTTTATGTTGGTTGATACATGCTATATAATGTTTTGATATATGCCTTATTATGTTTTGATATATGCTATATGATGCTTAGTGTATTATTGATATATGTTTGGTATATGATTTGGCATATGTTTTGGTACATATGTTGTTATATGTACACCCATGTATGGATGTAAATATTGTAACGAGCTATGTTATAAAGCTCCATTATGTGGTATGGGTGTAATGATATTATGCTATCATGTGGTTATGTTATCATGATGTTATGATATCATATGAGTTTTCTTAAGCAGAATGATCATTGTAAATATCGTAATGAGTTATGTTATAAAGCTCCAGTATACGATATGTTGTCAAGTTGTCATGATGGTTTTATTTTGAGTAAACCTTTCATTGTAAATACTGCAATGAGTTGTGTTATAAAGCTCCATGGGCAATATGTTTTGTTTTCAAAAGTATTTTGGTTATAGGTGTCATTGAACACTGAGGACGGTGTTCCCCCAAGGGGGAGGGTTCTGTAACAGCCCTGGTGAAAATTCCATGTAAATATATATAAATACCATGAATGACTAGGACACATATTCCAAGCTCGATGGTGGGCAACACATCCTAGGGGGTGTTCATTTGGTTTTTTATGGCTAAAGAAATGGCTAAGGCATTAAAGAGGAAAAAAGGTATTTTCACACATTTATTTATGAAAATAATGTAAATTAGGAGAAAAGGAAGGTGAAAGGTCACATTTTGCATGTAAGGAGGAAATTGAAGGAAAATAATGGAAAATGAAGAAAATAGAGGCCTCATTAATAAAAAGGCTTATGAGGATCAGTGGGCAAGGATTTTTTAGTTTAGTTTTGGATCTCTCTCATTATCCTCTCTCTCTCTCATACTCTTGGATACTTAGAGTTTTCTTGGAGCACTCTTGGAGGGTGTGGCATACTTGGATTCTTGGAGCAAGAAGGCAAAGGAAGAACATGAAAGAGAAAGAAGGCATCAGCATCAACAGCTACATCAGATTTTCTTGCAGGTATCGAGTTGCATGTATGGTTTATTCACTAGTTTTGGCATGCATGGAACATACATGTGGTTTCTTGGTTGTGATCTATCATTGGCATGGAGGATTGCCTAGATCGATAGTGGATTTCCTAGCCTTGAAATTTCCTGGATAGCCATGGTGATTGTGGGTTTACTTTCATTGATTTTTTTTTATTGGTTATCATGTTTCCTCAGCTTGGATTGAGTTACTAGTCCTGGAATCCCTAGTTGAACAAATGCTCTGGAAGCCCTGTAACAGCTTGGGTTGAGTTACTAGTCCTAGAAGCCCTGGTTGTACAAACGCTCTAGAAGCCCTTGGTGGGTTGAGTTACTAGCCCTGGAAGCCTTGGTTGGACAAATGCTCTGGAAGCCTTGTATAAGTTGTGGGTTGAGTTACTAGTTCTGGAAGCCTTGCTTGGACAAACACTCTAGAAGCCCTGTATAAGCTGTGGGTTGAGTTACTAATTCTGGAAGCCTTGGTTGGATAAATGCTCTAGAAGCCTTGGAAGGCTTGGATGGAGACTAATCTGATGATGGTTTTTGGTGATGTCCGACCGTGAGGTGGAATCACTGTTTGATGGGTTGAGGTGGGTGGCCTCTACAAGCCCTAGATGAGTTTTGGTTGATGTGTTCTATGAGATCCCACATTCATGCTTGGAATATGGCACAGGGGTGATTGGCTGAAGAGAGACTTGGCTCAGCCAATCTATGGTCGAGTGGAACATGGTGTTAGGCCCCTATACTACTAGTGTAACCCCTTATTGTTATTAGTACAACCCCCTTATTATATTGTTGTACCCTTGTAGTCCCCATAATTGTTATTATTGTGCCCCATAGAAGCCCACTATTGTTATTATTGTGCCCTTACATTATTATTGTTATGTTGGCTCTAATTATATTATGACCCCTTAAACTCCTATATATAGAAAGGAGTCCTTGCCATTTGTATCATCTAAGAATTGTTAATTTGTGTAATGTAAAGGAGGTTTCCCCCTCGAAGAGGCTGAATTAGAAGGCGTTGATCTATCTTTTCTATCTTTTTGTGAGTTGGTTTCATAACATTTGGTATCAGAGCTTTGGATTCTAGTGTTTCGCTGCTCTAAATAGGTCATCGTGGCATTGTCGCTATAAATTTTTTCTGTGACATTTCAGAAGCGAAAAAAAAAACCATTTGAGATGAAATCTCATTGAACCTCAGGTCGCGATTTCAAAAATAGAAGATCCGAAATTATAGAGTTATAGGCATTTCAAGATCGATCTCCTAAAATCAAGAAAAGGCGATATGAGTAAGTTTGATGGCAAGGATCTGGTAAATTGGATACTACAGATGGAGCGATATTTTGATCTACATGAGGTGCAATTGTTACAAAAGGTACGTATTGCATCTTCATATTTATAGCAGTATCAATTTTTTAGGTATAAAGGGATTCTTTCTCGTAAACCTTTGGTTATGTGGTCAATTTTCACAGAGGAAATGATAGCACATTATGAGGATACAAAGAGAAATGCCTTCTTTAGCCAATTGATAAATCTCAAACAAAAGGGTTCGATGGCAAAGGACATTGAGGATTTCCAGAAATTGAATATAATACTAAATGATATTCCAAAGAAGAAAATGGTTTATGTCTTCATAGGGACTTTAAAGGATAACATTCAACATGAGGTTCATCTTTGGGAACCTGATCCATTGGAGAAGGCATTCAGGTTGGCAAGAAAAATTGAAAGCGAAATTATGGAAACAACGAATCCCACCACTCATGACTATAATTATGGAAATTTTTTTTCTCCTAGCCTTACACAACCTACAAGGTTTACACCACAACAGTTGGAAGAAAAATGATAAAAAGGGCTTTGTTACAATTGTGATAGAAAATACACTAAAGGTCATAAGTGTGCTGAGAAGAAATTATTTTACATATATTATGAAGAGGAGGAAGAAAATGATCAGGAAACATCAAAAGAAGAGGATATACACCAAGAATCCATCCCAAAGAAAGAAGAAATGAATCTGACCATATCTTGTAAAGCATTGGCAAGAATTACCACTCCTCAAACTCGCAAGATAGAAGGACATATCAAGAAGAAAAAGGTTCAAGAAGTGAAAGATCACATCGAGAAAGAAGAAATGAATCCAACCATATATTGTAATGCATTGGCAGGAATTATCACTCCTCAAACTATCAAGATAGAAGGACATATCAAGAAGAAAAATGTTCAAGAAGTGAAAGATCACATCGAGCGTCAAGAAATTAATATGACCATATCTTGTAAAGTATTGGAAGAAATTACCACTCCTCAAACTCTCAACATAGAAGGAAATATCAAGAAGAAAAAGGTTCAAGCAGTGAAAGATCACATCAAGCATCGACAACAACTTCTCCAAATTTTAAAGGATAACACCATTGTGGTACACAGTCGAATGAAACAACAGGTAGATCAACATCACAATGAAAAAATTTTTGATTTAGGTGATTGGGTATTTTTACGACTAGATCTCAAGCAAGCTATTTATGAGAAGGAAATGTTGGCAATACTACATGCACTTAAGAAACGACGACCTTACCCAATGGGAAGACACTTCAAGGTATAAATGGATCATGATAGTCTTAGATACTTTTTAGAACAAATATTATCTTTAGAAGAACAGAAAAAATGGGTCACAAATATGTTGGGTTATGACTTTGACATCATCTAGAGAAAAGGGAAGAAAACTTTTGTTGCAGATGCACTCTCAAGAAAGGATGAGGATGTGGAAGCATTGTTTTATGCTATTTCTATTACCCAACCAGATTGGATAAACGAAGCAAGGGATGAATGGAAGAAGGACGAAGAAGTTTGGCCACTCATTCAAAAGTTACAGAAGATCCTAATTCAACAATATTGCTAGAACCTGAAGAGGAAGTAAAAGTCATATTGGAACCTACAATAGTCACAAAAACAAGAACATGACAGCTACGAAATCGATTAATTTTAGAGTATCTCATCAAGTGGAAGAACTTACCCGCTGAAGGTTTCACATGGGAGGACAAGAATTTTATACAGAAACATCAAGAACTACTCAAGCATTGTGGACAACACTTTTTGAAGGAGAGGGGCATGTTAGGCCCCTATACTACTAGTGTAACCCCTTATTGTTATAAATACAACCCCCTTATTATATTGTTGTACCCATGTAGTCCCCATAATTGTTATTATTATGCCCCATAGAAGCCCACTATTGTTACTATTGTGCCCTTACATTATTATCATTATGTCGGCTCTTATTATATTATGACCCCTTATACTCTTATATATAGAAAGGAGGTTTTGTCATTTGTATCATCCAAGAATTGTTCATTTGTGTAATGTAAAGGTGGTTTCCCCCTCGAAGAGGCTGAATTAGAAGGCATTGATCTATATTTTCTATCTTTTTGTGAGCTGGTTTCATAACATGTGGTAGTCCCATCTCTAGTTGGTTCATTGCATTTATTAATGAAAAAAATTCATTCCCTTGATTTTCATGTGCAAATGTACTGATTTATATATGGATTTTGATGGTGGATATGTTTATTGTATTTTTGTTCATATTATGTTTTTTTTTTATATGCACATTTACCCCGGAGGTTGTTACATGGTGCCTCATTCCATATGACAGTGTGCAAGGAGTTTTTCTATAGCCTAGAGGAAAAGGATCTCCATATGCATATCAAAATGGGGGATGATGGGAGGTACAGTGCAACTGGAATTGGTATTGTCACCTTTGAGAGCAAGAAATATTATCCTCTTCACCTCAAAGATGTTATATTTTTACCTGGGATGAAGAAGAACCTGATCTTTGTATCAGTATTGGAGGATTGTGGCTATGATGTTATTTTCACTAAAGGGAAAGCCTTTTTGAGACACATAGCTATTGGGAAAGTGAAGCAAATCGGGGTTCGTCTAAAGAATTTATACAAACTTGAGGTGGGAGATTGCATTATATTGAGCAGTAAGGATGAAAAAGTATAGAGTTGAGATGTTGGAGAACTATGGCACAAGATATTGGTTCATTTACACCATAGTGCCTTAAAAATCGCGCATAAAATTATCATCGATCCCCCTAAAGGCTCCCTTGACCAAAAGGATGTAAGCAAGGGTTTCACATTGGGGAAATATGTCAAATCCACTTTCAAGGGTCGAGATATCAGAGCATATGCAATATTGGAGTGAGTACACTATGATATCTGCAGACCCTTTTCTACTACTTCCACAACAAAACATTAGTACTATGTTATTTTTATTGATGATTTCCTTAGAAAATGTTGCATCTTTTTCATGTGGAAGAAGGATGAAGTTTTCTCAAAATTTGTTGAATTCAAGGCATTGGCTGAGAAGGGCACTGGGAAGAAGGTGAAGGTTCTCAGGAGCGGAAATGGAGGTAAATTTGTTTCAAATTCCTTCAAGTATTTTTATGCCAAATAAGGTATTCAAAGGGAACTGATAACACCCCATAACCCACACACAAATGGGGTAGTTGAGAGGAAAAACAAGAGCATAGTGGGAGTTGTTGGGAAATCTAGGGCATCAAGTACTAGGTGATCTCTCTTCTTATCATAACTGCTTGTGAATGCTTTTTACTTTCCTAGATTAGGATCTTATTTTTCTTATATTATTAGTGTTCTTCTTCATAAAACAACTACCAATGCATAAACCATAAAGAGATAAGAGACACCTAATATAGGTTTTCAGACAGGGCCAAACTTCTCCCACTTGAGAGGAAAATAAGAAAAAATTCTTCTTCTTATAGAGACTTCAATTGACGAATACCAAGACCAAGACCTTTGATCTATTTTCCACTCCAATACCAAGACACAAGTTCCATTGAGATCCTTAGTAAAAAATAGTCAAGATTCTACTCCTTCCTCCTTCTCATCTGCTTCTTCAACCTTGGCTTCCTTGTGCTTCAAACCTTCGACCTTCTTGAATTAGGTATGCAATCCTTGACCTTAATTCAGAACCTTCTTCTAGATAAATATCCTTAATACCCTTGCTTAGGGTATCCTCGTGGCTTGTGTCGACTTCTCTTTTGACTAGCCCTACTTCCACTTCTGCTCCCTAAGAGGACTACAATTCTCCTCGACTTCCACTACTGAAATATACCTCTTTCTTCCTTGCATGTATGGAGGTTTTAAACCCTTTAAAAGGACCTAAAAATAACCCTAAGGACTTCACTCTTCCTTTTTCTTACTTCGCTGGTTGGGATGCTTCTTCTTTGACCCCTTCTCACTTCTTACTACAATCTTACACTTGTCTGAAAATCCGCCTTCTGAAATAAGGTCGAGTTGCATATTTATAGTGGTTTCCCCCTCAAATTAACCCACTTGAAGAGGGTGAGTCGACATGTCTATCGGAGGATTTTGTTAATTCCAACTTGAATCTAACATGTTAGGAGATTCTTGTGTTTTTCTTGGAGGGTCTTTTGACTCTTTTATTGACTTATACAAATGTATAACTTGCCCAAGAAGGGTTCTTCATACATGACATAATTTTATGACTATATGACAAATCCTAAAGGCTCACGATGGGTACCATCACTAAAAATAAAATTCCTTGCTCATGAAACCCATGAGACAAGCATTACAATAATAATTTTATTTTTCTTCTTTACATCAATTACATAAAATCACAATTACACATGTCATTTTCAAGACTAAACCTAGCTACACTTTTCAATAGGAGCACCAAGGGCCATGTTGCATGATCAGGGGTTTCCATTACATCTATGAGCATAAGCATGAAACATAGAAGTCTACTTGCAAAATCGAAGTCCTCATATGAGACTTGCTATGATCACACAGGAGGAAGCTTTCTTTGGGAGAAAGTCTAATGTGTCTCATTTCATAATTTTTGGAGCTTCAGTATATTATCATGTCTCCATGTATTCAAGGAAGAAACTTGAGCCTACAATAGAGTTGTGAGCTTTTGTAGTATACACCGAAACTCCACGCAATTACCGAGTATATTTTCCTTCACTGGGTATGACAGTTGTAAGGAGAGATGCCAAGTTTAATAATGACAAGGTTATGTGATTCTCTCTGGAACAAGAGCTTAGTATCCCACCAGAGCAGAAGCTTATAGATCCAAAGGAGGAGCCTCGAGAGGCTGTGGAGCAGCCACATGTAGATGAGAAGAAAGAGGGTAAAGTGAAGGTAGCCACTTAACCATAATCTTCCAGAGAGGGGAGAAAGAGAACCAGAGAAGTTGATATATTTTTGCAGGATTCTAGGGAGAAAGTGGGAGTCCCCACATCACAGCATAGGAAGAGGAGGTCACCTAATAGGTACAATGGTTACATGGCTCTCATGATAGAGCTCATTGAGACAAAGCCTTCTTCATTTGACGAAGCAGTTTCTCAACCTGTTTGGGTTGATTCCATGGTGGAAGAATATGAATCCATCACGAAGAAAAATGTATGGGAGGTGGTGTAGAGACCATAAGGGAAATTAATGGTTGTTTCGAAATGGATCTACAAAGTGAAGCATGTGGCTGGCGAGAGCACCGAGAAGTACGAGGACAGATTTGTGGCTAAAGGATTCTCTCAGATAGATGGAGTGGACTATGAGGAAACTTTTGCACCAGTTGCAAGATATTCCTCAATTAGATCCATTCTAACATTGCTTATGCATATGGGGTCGAATCCACCCAATGGATGTGAACACCACCTTTCTCAACAAAATTGTTGAGGAGGAAATTTACATAGAGTATCCAATAGGATTTGAGACATATGATCAGGAGTCACATATGTGCATACTTAAGAGAACATTCTATGGTCTCAAGCAGGCGCCCGAGGCATAGTACACTCGGATCAAGAGTTATCTCATTGGATTGGGCTTCACAAAAAGTGAAGTAGATGTGAACCTCTATCACATTGTGGTAGATGGTAAATTTCATATTCTTGTTTTGCATTTTGATGATTTAATATTGGCAAGTAATGAGCAGTTGATCCACTCTTGGTAAGAGGATCTTGCAAGGGAATTTGAGATGAAAGACACAGGCCTCATGCATTACTTCCTTGGGCTGCATTACTTCCTTGGGCTAGAATTATGGAAAGGTGGTGGACCTGAATTGTTTGTGTCTCAAGGCAAGTATGGTACCGAGATACTTCAGAGTTTTTGCATGGAGAATTGTAAGCCCATGGACAAACCTCTAGCTACAAACTAGAGGACGAAGTATTCTTCTTCAGGTGAGGAAGGTGATGCTACCATTTACAGACAGCTTCTGGGGTCTTTGATGTACCTTGTGAACATAAGACCTTACATGTGCTAAGCAGTCAACCAACTTAGCCAAGCTATGGTGAGGCCTACCAAGTTGTATTTGAAGGCAAAAAAGCATGTGTTATGGTACCTCAAAGGCACTACTGAGTATGAGTTATGGTACAAGAGGATAGAGGGAGTGAAGCTTCAAGGATTCACTGATGTAGATTGGGTAAGGAGTCCATCATATAGGACAAGTAATTCAGGTATTATATGCAGTGTTGGGTTCACATCTATTTCCTGGTACAACAGGAAGCAGAGGGTCTGTGGCGCTCAACTCAACAAAGGTTGAATACATTGTTGCGAGTTAAGTAGCATGTGAGACCATATGGATGAGAGAAATACTTGTGGGGATTTTCAATCAGGGAATGGATTCGACAGTGATATATTGTGATAATCATAGTTGCATTAAGCTCTCTGTAAATTTGGTATTTCATGATAGGTCCAAGCACATTGATATCCGGTATCATCATTTGTGAGGCTATGTGCAAAGGAGAATTATGTTGCTACATTACATTCCAACTGAGGAGCAAGATGTTGGCATCTTGACAAAGGCATTTTCAAGAGGTAATTTCGAATTCCATGGGTGTGGGATAGGGGTGATTAAAAATCCTTTTCTTGCGAAGAGAGAGTGTTGAAAATTGTAGCAAGAAAGGCTCAATTTGACTTTAGCCTTAGTCAAATTGAGTAAATCGAATTTCCACAACAGCATGACAACTTGGAGGCAGTTAACTTGTGTGACATGGCTCTTGTGACTCGGTTAGTTTAGTAATTTCGATTTAGAGGGCTTGGAGTTCAGTTATGCATGTGTAATTGCTAAATTTTAGTAATCTAGTTTAGTTATTTTCAGTTGTATTCAGTTAAATGACCTCTAACTATTGTTGGAGTCAATTGAAGGCCAATTGTGCAATGGCACAACAGTCTAACTCAAATATCTGTTAGTTAACTGATCAATCAACCCAAAGTATTTAGTGCATGCAAGAAATTTGAGTCCCTCAGCTGAAGTGGAGATTGAAAGGCAGTGTAACGAGAGTTGTATACTAGCTCTAAGTGTACAGGTGTTGCATGCAGTCAGTGATCAATCCTTGGGAATTGTGCAATCAATTTGGAGGAAATTCCTATCTTTTAGGGGTCAATTTCCTCGAAATTTGGGCAAGGAAATAGGAGGCTTGGTAAGCAAATTATTGGGCAAAGTTTGTTATTGAACAGAGAGAACAATTATTATTTTGTAGGTTGAGCTCAGAGTTGGAGCTAGCAATTGTAATAGTTTCTATGTACATTTGATTAATGCAAAGAGGCTTGAGGGCTTGTTTCCGAGTGGGGTTCCCCTAGAAATCATTGTGTATTTGTGGTTTTTCTTATTGCATGTATATGCATGTTGTTCTAAATTTGTATTTTCATTCCACAAATTAGTAGAGTAAAATTTGTGTCTCTTGCTTTCAGTTTGAAATCTTGAGCAGTTGCAATTTCTATCAATTTTATACATAAGAAAGAAGGAGGAAAAATTATGGAGGTTAAAATCTCAAAGTTTTTGGCTCCAAGCTAATGATCAGAACACTTGTTTCTTTCTTAAACAGGTAAAGGCCCATGAACTTAGAAATAGGGTAAAGGAGATAACACTTGAAGAAGGTTGATATTGACCTCTTTGAGGATATCAATCAAGATGCCTTTCATCATTGCAATGCTCTTTATCATGAATATAGGGATTTTGACATGACCCAAGCTCAAAATTTTCTTCAAATTATGTATTACTTTGATCATCTTTGAAATTGTGAATCAACTTCTGGTGAAAGAAATTGAGGAAATTGAAGTTATGGAAGCGATATGGGAATTGGTTCCAGAAAAAGCTTCTAGTCCAAATGATTTCTCCATAAGCTTTTATAGAATTTTTTGTCCCGTGATTAAATTTAAGGACTTGTTGTGAATGTTGAATAGATCACGAAAAAAATACAAGATTGGAGACAATACACATTCCTCTTTTCTTGCTCTAATTCCCAAAGAGTTGAATCCTCTAAAATTCACTCGATTTCACCCTATATCCCTCTGCTATACGGCTTACGAAATTTTAACCAAGATCATTGCAACCACGTTAAAAAATTGCTCCCGGGGGTTATCTCAGAGAATCAAGGTGGTTTCATGCAGCGGAGACAGATCTTGGATAATATAATTCTTGTCCAGGAAGCAATATATTCAAGCATGGAAGCAGGCAAGCCCAGTTTGGTTATCAAATTGGATAAGGGCAATGCCTTTGACTGAGTAAGGCACTCTTATCTTTTCTTGGTATTAGAAAAATCGGGGTTTTGCAATGAATTTATCACATGGATCAAAGCCCATACCGATTCCTCTTGAACTGCGCCTTTGGTAAATGGTCAACCTGCCTCTTTCTTTGCTGCTTCAAGGGGATTAAGGCAGGGTTTCCCCCTATCTTTGCTTTATATTATTGTTCTAGAAATCTTGATCATCAATCTAAAAAAAATCTTGACAGGAAGATAACCTTATTGGATCAAGTATTGCATGTAATGTAAAAGGGATAAACCACTCATGGTTTGGTGATGACACTCTCCTCCTTCAAGGGGGAACTTTAAAATAATAGTTTCCCATGTTTAAAGAATTTTGAATTCCTATCTAGACTTATCAAGGGGTCTAGTCAATAAAAGAAAGTGTCATTTGTATTGTTGGAACAACTCGAAAGCAACATCAATGAGAATCTCAAGGATTCTTGAATTTCTCATCGCACATGAATGGAAATCCTCTAAATATTTAGGGATCCTAATCTCTTTGGGAGCTTCCAATGCCAATGAGTGAGAGGAGGTATTGCAAAAATTCAAGATGTGAATTCTCTCCTACTAGGTGTGCAATGGCTAAATGTTGCAAAGAAGGTTATTCTAATCAAATCTGTGTATTTGGGAATCATAAAAAAATTTGCTTATTTTAATCAATTTGAACCTCGATTCCAAAACTTCCATCACTTCCTACTTATCAAGAATTTCCTAATAATATAAAACCCAATAAATTTTTAGCTCTATGCACAAAGATACACCGCTTTAAATATTTTGCATCAATGACATGTATCCATACTACCACTAAAATGTGATCGATGATATGTCACTCAATGACAATGCCATATAGAACCTAGAGCCTTTGGCTCAAATTGGCTTTATTGATATATAATTGAAAACAAAAGTTATTAATGTTACAAGTTTAACCATAATAAGAAAATCAAAGACTATGACACTGGGCCATGTATTCGATTTCACTAACCTTCACACATAGCTTAACTTAATTCTATTGCTGATTTTGAAAATCTTCGAGAATTAACTAGTGACGTTAATAGTTTAACTTTACCCATTAGATTCCACAGTATTCACCAATTCTATTATCAAAATAATAACCTTTTCACACGTTACCTCCCTCGCTATCCAAAATCGGGGTTGCCATGGCCTGAAACCACCGATCTAGCATTCCAGCGGTTTACCCAGAACCTTCTACGTTAACTTGTCCAACCTTTTCTCCAACTAAACATTCATATGATGTCTCGTGTGGGTGGGCTGCACGCACGAGCTTGAGTTGCTGGAGAATATGTCGTGTGGAATAAGATCTTTGAAAGAAAATAAATATCATACATACATGCTTTGGGAAATCTTGTGGCCCTCCTAAATGGTCTTCGACTAGACCCTTTATGCCATTCACTTCAGATACATCAACTTCTCACCCAAATTTAAATCTCATAATTTCCGACACTTAGTGAAATTTGTAAACCATGCATATTGGTTCCCTCGATATTGTAACAATTCCAAAATTTATAATCTATGAGCTAATTAGTGATCTTTTTAATTAATTTATTTCATATGTTCGGTAAAGAGTCTTCAATATAAAACTATGACTTTTAAATCCCATAGCAGATTTATTGATTTGCTTGGTCAACATATCCTTCAATAACATATTAAAGACTCGAACACTCAGGCATGTGCAAACCCAACCTTCTTATTTAAGGCTCTTAGAAAATCTTTCTGTGTAGACTAACCATAATGGTTGTCCAAGAGACTCAAGGGCTATCATCACCTACTTTCTCAACTATCAAATTTTGCCAAGTTCTATTATCATCTACCTTTTCAATTATAATTTTTTTTTTTAAGTCTTACTCCAACCATACATTGAAGACAACTAAGACATTAAGAATTTTTTACGACTTTATGCTAATTATCAATATGTATCATAAAGATGACAAATACAATTTTAGTAGGCAAACAAATAATTATTACACAACCATGAATATCAATTCCTTTCATGTAGTAAAATTTGCATTGTATAATTATTTCACCAAAAGCACTTATCTAATTTATTTCAAAAAAATCCAGTAACTAATGAAAGATGAGCCATTTTCCACTCAACCATAGGCTTAACTATCTATGCCAATATTTTGCATCTTGTCATCCCCTAGCTAGACCATGACCCATTAGGGAGCTCTCACTGAGGCTACAAATGATGGAAGAAAGAAGACCACTCTTCATCATCAATAGAAAATCAACAAGCTCCCTGTTTAAACCCCACTAAGCCAAGAGTTAGGCATATAGCTATGGGTGGTTTATCAACTAGCTTGCACAATGCAGGGGAACCCCTTCACTAACCTAGAAATCCCTCAATGACCTCCCCTCTCAATGCTTCTGTCCTATGCCTAGCAAGCACCCAAAAGCACAACTCTCCCTTGCAGCTCAGGTTTTAGAAATTTATGCTTGATTTTAATCAACTAGAAAAGATATCTATTGATACTTCATTGTGTTTCCAACAACTAGCAACATTTTAGGTATTTATTTTCTTCCAAAAATTTTCCTTAGACCCATTCTCTTTGCATGTGAGAACATTGCATTCTCTCTTCTCTTCTCTAAGATTTTGTGAGTTCAATCCCCAATTTCATGGGTTAATTCCACAAATTCATAGTCAATATCAGATACTTCTATATAGGTACTTGGGCCATACCTTGGTGGAACAATTGATTATAAGTCTCCACTACCTCCCATAATTATGGGGGTTGGTAGTTCAACTACCAATTGCCTTCATCACTAGATTTCTTGGAAATTTTCAAATTGGGTATTTAAGCATTCATCTCAACAAAATCAATCTTCACATGGGTTAGTTTAGCAAGTAAATATTTTCCACCATACCCCTTGCTAGTTCCCCTCTCATGGCTCATCGTCTATGTCATAGTTCACCTTCATAAGTGATTCAACATTTCCACTAAAATAAATACAATACATATTGTTCTAGGTTTAAATCATTTCACAATTACAAGACCACACATACGACATAATATAACTTAGTTATAATACTAGTGGGAATCAAAATGGGGGTGTTAAAGATCCTCCTTGCTTGTATCTCATCCTTCAATGAGTTGTTCATATCTTTGTCTATAAACCTCAAAACTAGTTGTGGTACTTTCATGATTTCTCATATATAGCACATCCTAGGCTAAAAAAACAAGGATTTAAATGGTTGATCTCCACCTTCCACCTTGTTTGCAAAGGAATTCATCATATTCCTATCCTCATTGGAGATTTCTAATATCATATTAACCTACTTCCAAAAAGTAGCATAATTTTGGGAAATATTCATATTTGTATTTCCTTCAAGAATCCATAGCACTCAACTCTTTGATATCAACTGCAATTCCTCCTTTTTCAGTGTTTTGTATTCCAAGGATTTTAATGCATTTTGATCTTCATCACAAAAAATCCATTTGGATTTTCTTAAAGTGATTGTATTTTTTCCTCCATCTCAATCAAATCCACATGAAGCTTCTTTTCAAGTTCCATGGCCCACTTTTCATAACATCCTTTGCCCTAGAAATATTATCCACTATTTTCTTCATCATTGAATCCTCACTATCATGCTTCAAATGGTTTTGCATTGAACAATCAATTTTTTAAAGTCATCCTCCTGCAACTTAGAGTGATTGAATTTGAAGGGAGAGGGAGGTTTATGATTGTTTTTCCATCTTTTAGAAGATTAAAACATGGTTTGACAACCCACCAAAACCAACCTAGGTTTGGAAAGAAATTATCCCCCTAAAAGTGTTTTAAAGAGAAAAATTGTCTAGATGTTAAGAAGTACCTTTATCATCTCACTTAGCATTTCTCCATGTAAGAACCAGCTTAATTGGTTCCAAATCCACAAAATTATTGTCCTCAAATGGATGAATAAAAAAATCACTTAAAACATATTTTTTAACATCTGATCCCCATACTTACCTTAGGAATAAATTTATATTTAGATCCCAAATAATGAGAAAATTCCACCATTCTAGGTCCCCATTCAAAATTAAATTTGCCCAATAAGCTCTTATTTCCTCATAAGGCTCGCATATATTGACTAATGTTAATCTTGATTCCAACTCCTTCACTTCTAAATCAACTTTAATCTTGGACTGAATTATCATCAATGTAGAGGCCAACAAAGTTGTCCCCATCAAATTACTAAACCTCCTGGCATCCTAACCACATCCAATGAACAAAAGACCAATCCCTTAGGAATGAGGATAAAAAATTCAATAGCCTTGTCACTTGAACACATAATCTACTAAATCGAAACAACATCGGGTTATAAACCCCTATTAGTATTTTGAGGGGTAGTCATTTTAACGCAACCCCAACCCCTCTTGCGTTAAAAGATAACACTATCATTAGGGGACCCCTATAGGGAATGTCATTTCTCTATGTTCCCTATCAATGGTTTCCTACTTTCCTTCTCTTTCATAATTCCTTGCATGTTGTTTAGTAAGGAATATGTGGGACCTCCTACCAGCACTTGAACCTTGGTTTACCTTGAAATCCAAGCCTCCCACCACTCCTATCTCTTCTTTCACATTATATTTAGATATCAAGGCATACATATCCGACCATGAGGCCTTCTCTTTATAAGCTTTCTAGAAATCCAAAGTTTCTGAGGTCGACTCTAATGGATCTCTAAAACTCTTGACCTGTTGAGTGTGAAGCCAAATTTATGCAGGATTTTAGATCCTTCTACACCACCATTAGTTTCTAGATCTCCATCTAAATCACATGCAGGATTCTAGATCCTTCTATACCGTCATTAGTTTCTAGATCTCCAAGATTCTAGATCCTTCTTTAGCCTCTACAAATTTGTAATTTCTCTGGCCAAGGAAGGCAAGCCAAGGTCCAGGCATGTTACGTAATGCTAAGTGATTTATGTTCTCCAGTGATTATTTTATCTATTCCACTGTTTCTGATTGAGTAATCTTGTTGTTTTTCCATTTCTCTATCTCTGGAATTATTCTTTGCTATTGTCGTCTAAGTCGCTTAGTATAAATTTGTTGTGTGTTATGCATGCTCTGAACTAACAACTAGTATCAGAGCTAGGGTTGAATATCCAATGTGCAAGCCACTTAGTGCCATCACCTTACTCTGGCAGCGTTCATTAAAACGTTGGTTGTTACCTCTCTGTCCAAGAAATAGTTGAGGAACGCTGGAACTAAAACACAGTTGCTGCAAGAAAAACAAGGTTGTGGACCTATGTTGAAATGTGTTGCTGAAGTTTGAAACATGGAGATCCATGGGGATTCGTGTTGAAATGTGGTGTTCATAAGTTTTTTTTTACATCAGGCTTGCACGTATACGTCAAGTTTTTTCTCAAACCAACATATGTATGTGTGAAATGTGAAAAGGTTAAAACATTATATATGTTTTTTATATTTTTTATGAAACATATATAATTATATGTTGGAATTTTGAAAAGTATATTCTAAAAGGAGCAGGAATTTTGAAAAGGGTATTTTAAAAGGAGGAATGTCATTATTACTAAATTTTAAAGAGTAATAATTAAAGTTTTATTTTTAAGTGGATTTTTTGTGTTTTGGGGCGTGAATTTGATTGAAAATGGAGACAGCAGTTACAGATATGGAGAAGTTCAGCGGGGATAATTTTGCCCTATGGAAATCACAGATGGAGGATATACTGATTTTAAAGGATCAGTATTTTCTGATTGAGGGCACAACAAAGAAACCCTCATCGATGACAAATGAAGAGTGGAATAAGCTAGATAAAAAGGTGATTGCAACAATCCGCCAATATTTAGCAAAGAATGTTTATTTCAATGTGTTCGAAGAAAAGACGGCAAAAGGATTATGGAAGAAGCTACATGATCTATGATGAGTCCCATAAATGGGTAATTATATGGGCTCTTTTGGCCTCCTAACTTAGCTTAATCCACCATTCTCATTATTTTATTGCATGTTTTTTATTATATTTATGCTAATAGAGTGAGTTGGGTTAATCATTATGCCATGAAGTCTAATGTGTGATTTATGCAGATTTTTGGTCAATTTTGAGACAAATTCAAAGGTTTAGTGAGCATTTGGCAGCCAATATTAGAGGAAAACAAGGGAGAGGATTTATAGGAGGGTGACCCCCTCGTTGATGGCTCCCTACTTCGAATCCTCCTTCAGAAAGCTCGGAGCACAAGCAGCCACATCAATGCATCAAAGAGGCAACCGAGCAAGTGAATGTTAACTATTGTCTATCTCAAGTCCTAGGAGCCAAGCATCCCTAATTTTAGGAGAGCTGTTGGGAGATCTAGTTGTATAAATAGATAGTCCTATGGCCTCAGTAGGTTGTTGGATGT
The DNA here is from genome assembly GCA_000404065.3 of Pinus taeda. NCBI lineage: Eukaryota > Viridiplantae > Streptophyta > Pinopsida > Pinales > Pinaceae > Pinus > Pinus taeda. The sequence goes on from APFE031368449.1 coordinate 106,576, forward strand.
TAGTCAAATTTTCACACTTCTGTTGCAGCTTTTGCTCATCTCATTTCGAGCTTACTTTTGTGGACAGTTTTATGTAATGTGACTATTATTTTGATAATGAAGATGAAATATTTTCTGAGGCAGCACTAAGTTCTTCCGGAGGGCTGAAGCTCTTGGGTTAGGGGCCAACCTAAGCTGCCCATCACCTCTTGTTTTGTATTTATATGTCTTGTTGTAGTTAATGAATTAGTTGTTACATAGATTTCTTCCTTAGTAGAATAGGTTTCTTTTTGGTGATTTACATAGCTGTTTCCATTTTAGTTTGTTGAAGTAGGTTAAGTAGTGATAGGAAAAAGATACAAAAAGGCCATCAATACAGCCTTGACCTCCTTTCCTCCCTTTGGGACCATGAACTAGGGTCAAGATCTGCTTTCTTCCACCAAAAACATAGTTTTGCCTTCTCCATGCAATTTCTAGTGTTATAGTTTGTTTTAGAGGTTAATGCTTTGCCTCAGATCCATTTTGCCATATTCATTTCTATTTCTACAATAAATCTTCATTCATGCTTTCCTTTCCATATAGCATCGTTCAGCGTTCTATTTTCCTAGATCAGAATTTAGGTTAACATGAGATACAATTCTGTTTTTTTGTGCAGCTAGTTTCTTTTCTTGCTGGGTTTCAGCGTTTGATTTGCAGCTCTTTTGTAGTACATCTCTGCTCATAATAAGTCAATAAATTAGCCATCACCATCTCTTTTTCTACATGCTCCACAAGTCATTCACAGCCCCTCATAAATCTGCCCTAACTTGTTGTGTTTCTCTCATAAACTTTCCTCTCATCCCTTGAACAAATCCAACCATTTTTCTCTTTCCTAATCCTTCTTGATGAACCTTGGACACCTCAACACATCTTTCTAGTCTTCAGCTACCCTTTCCCACCATTTTTCCACCTTCAAAACCTCTAAAACAGCTCTCAGCATCCTCTTGTAGATCCCCCTGTAGATCCCCTACAGCCTCCTGTAGAAATTACTGTAGGTGACTTTTTGAAGTTTGATTGCAAGGAAAGCCTCCAGAAGGTTACTAGAAGCCTCCTAGGAGCCCTCCACACCTTCCTACACCTCTACAAATCCCAAAGTCACCCTCCATCACCACCTAATTGCTGCCACATCCACAAGTGAATAAATTACATGCATGACAATTTCACATAAAATACATAAAAATCCAAAAAGATGTTTTTTTCTTATTTCCTTCTAGAAATAGCTTGAATAGATGTTGTTTACTTCCTAAGTAGGTAATGGCATGCATTTTATGGTTTTTCATCCCTCTTTCTGCAAGAGTAGGGTTAGTTGGTTAATTAGGGTTTGCTAGGGTTACTTTACATTTCAGTCTTCTTTTCCTTTCTGCAAATAGAGTAGCCTCTCTAGAGTGAGCTTTTCTTTCTCTCATCACACATAAAGCTTCTTCTGGAAATGACAGAAGTTGGCTTGAGCTCCTAGTGGTATTGCGCCAGCTGACCAAGTGACAGTGTGCAGTAAGAACTAGTACTTGTGCATACAGCACCATCGCTTCCAATTTTGTTACGAACTACCAGGTTGATAAAAGTAAAGTAGGAAGCCCCAGGAGTTGCAGCATTATTGCTGAAATACTGGTGCTCACCACTTTTTGGCGCTGTTTTCAAAGAAGTGTCAGATTATTTTGTGATTACTGTTTTTCTTCTATTTTCTACTGCAACATTCTGCTAAATAGTTCATTTCAGCAAAAGTAGAGTAGTTATTTCTTTCAATTTCTGCATTTCCTTGCTTTCATTTCAATTCTGCAATTTCCATTTCAGCAAAAGTAGGTTAGTCCTTTCAATTCTGCAATTTCCATTTCAGCAAAATTAGATTAGTCATTTCAATTATGCAATTTCCATTTTAGAAAAAGTAGATTAGTCCTTTCAATTCTACAATTTCCATTTCAGCAAAGGTAGATTAGTCATTTCCTTTCTTTCATTCCAATTCTACAATTTCCTTTCAGCAAGTTCATTTCAGTAGTTTCCATTTGTTTATTCAATCATTTTCAGTTTTGCAAGTATAAGCAGGAAAAAACAAAAATCACCCAAAAAGAGATTTCCTTTCATGCCTTGTAGGAATAGAGATAATTCAAAGAAATTACTACCCAACACCCCCACCTCATCACAAAGCTACCCTTCTCTCTTCTTCGGTGGCAGTGATCCAGAAGAACCTTTAGGGGAACAACCAGAGATATTTGAAGAACCTATAGGAGAAGAAGAGGAAGAAAACATCCCTCATGAGACAATGGCTGAAAACAGAAATGCTAGGGGGAATGGAGAAATAGTAGAGGGTACCTTTCCCATCCGAGAGACCAATGGGGACAATAAAATGAAGAACATAAGACCTTCATCCCAACCTCACTTCCATGGATTGACCACAGAAGATCCTGACACCTTCCTATTTGAGTTTGTTGTTATCTGTCGAACCTATGACTATGCAGAAGATGAGAAGAAGTTGAAATTGTTTCCTTCTACCCTCAAGGATGCAGCATTGCACTGGTTCATGGGGTTACCTGGCAATAGCATCACAACTTGGGCTTAGATGCATCAAGCCTTTAATAACAAATATCGAGATTACTGTAGGTCAAAAGATACCAAGGAAGAAATCTTCTGAATAACCATGGGAAGTGATGAATCCTTGGAAGATCATGAAGAAAGGTTCTAGCTTAGTTATAAAAGTGCTAGGTGCACACTTGACCCCAAATCTCTGAATTTGGTCCTGCTCAAAGGAATTCTGGAAGACCTTCTAAACACCCTCCATTTACTGGCTAGGGGAGACATCTACCAAATACCTTATGAAGACATAAAGACTGTTTTTAGAAATCATTCTAGGGCAGCCAGAAAGTGAGGTAGGGGGAGTCAACCCATAGCCACTACCTCCTCATCTAATTCATCCCTTAAAGGTGAACTTGGAAACATGCTGGAAGACTTCAAGAGTGAGATGTTGCAGACTCTTGCCATGAAAATGGATACCTTTGATATCAAAAGGAAACAAAACGAAGAAGAGAGCGCTTTGGCCATTTTTTTCCTAGGTGCACCAGAAGGCATCCTAGGAAGGAATGTCCATTGAAATCTATAGAGGTTTGTTCAGTCTGTGAAGAAGATCATTCTACAGATAAGTGCCCTTTCTTGCCCGGACTTAAAGTTGTATACCAAGGGGCAGAAGGAGCCACTGAACCACTCTATTTCATGAACCAAAGGAGGCTGCATGGACCTAGACCATACCATCAGGGAATGCAAAGGACATCTCAGGCATACTACAACCCCAATAAATCCACTTCCATACCTTCTTGGGGTCCCCCTGCTCATTCTTCCTGGTCCATACCTCCTCCTTGGTCCTATCCATCTCAATATCATGCCCAACTAGCTGCTCATTCATTCCACTCTTATACTCAGCCATAACCTTAGTGGAATGCATCTCATCAGGGGTGGAGGCCCCAGTACAACTCTCGTCCCACTCTTTTACCTCCACCACCTTCTCAACTGAAACCATTGCCTCTTGCTCCACCAAGGCAACCCCAGATGCCTGCTCAACCGAACCCGAACCTGAACAATTGACAAGCTCAGCAAGTATATAGTGGGGAACCATCATGCCCAACCTATGATATGGAGATTCAGGAGATTAACCTATGATCTCGGAAGGTCCTCCCAGATAGCCAGCCTCCCCCTCAGGAGGTTGAGGAAGATAAAGAGGAAAGTGCACCAAAAGCAAATCCACCCTTTCCTAAGAGACTATCCGGGACAACACAGCCCACCCCAAAAGAAACTGAACTTCTGGGAGAGTTGAAACAGTTATGTGTAAAGATACCACTTCTCCAAGCCATAAAGGATGTGCCCATATATAATAAGATGATCAAAGAGAAGTGCTTCAAGCATCCAGGCAGGCGCAAGATAAATGCCCAACCATCAATGTCATAGAGAAACTGTCTGACCTACTGCTGGGGCAAGTAATCTATCGGAAATATTTAGACCCTGGAAGCCCAGTAGTTTATGTCCACATCAATGGCACCATGATCCCACACACCTTGATTGATCTGGGAGCTGCCATTAATGTGATGACAAAGGACGCCATGCTCAAGCTCAAACTCCAGGGCTCCTTGAGAAATATCACGACAGTACTGCAGCTAGCAAACCGCTCCACCGTGACCCCTGAAGGGATTGTGGAGGATGTGATGGTCTCCATTGATTCTTGGGAGTACCCTACTGATTTCTTGGCTCTCCAGCTGAAAGCAAAGCTCACTGGGTATCCTCTCATCCTGGGAAGGCCCTGGTTGGCCATTGGTGATGCTTACATCAGTTGTTGAGCTGGGAACATGACTATCAAGAATGGGCATATGTCTAAGCAGCTAATCCTATACCCTCCTACCCAACCCTTGCTAGAACATGATCTACCTCTCTGGTTGGAGGAGGAGGATGAGGATGAAGTCTATTCTACACCACTATGTGCAGTAGAAACTGCCATGGGGGGGCAACCGCAAAATGAGGATGATATCATTGAAAATTTAATTCAGAATCCACCCCCTAGTATTTTGCCATTAGAATATCTAGTGAAAGAAACCCAAGACAACCCCTTAGCTGATCTTTGTGTGGCCAACCTGACCTCTCTCTATGTTAAGAATATAGAGTTCGGCCTAGAAAGAACCTTGAAAATCAACTCATCCCTATCCACCTCCCAGGAGAAGGAATTGTGTAGCTTATTGAGAAAACATTTAGATGCCTTCGCTTGGAGCTATAAGGAGATGAAGGGAGTGCACCCTTCAGTTTGTATTCATCACATTTACATTATGGAAGATTGCAAACCAATCAGGCAGCCTCAAAGGAGAATGAATCCAGCCCTTAAATACATTATCAAGGAAGAATTACAAAAGTTATTGGATGCAGGATTCATCTATCCCATCTCTGACAGTGAATGGGTCTCTCCTTTGGTGCTAGTGCCAAAGAAAAATCATAAGTGGAGAATCTGTGTCGATTATGAGGAACTGAATAAGGCCATGAAAAAGGACCATTTTCCTTTGCCTTTCATAGATCAAGTGGTAGATGGTCTGGTGGGGAAAATTTTTTCTACAATCAGATCCAAATCAGCGTGGAAGACCAAGATAAGACCAATTTCACTTGTCCTTGGGGTACCTTTGCATATCAAGTCCTTCCTTTTGGTTTGTGCAATGCTCCCGCCACTTTCTAGAGAGCAGTATTGAGTATATTTTTTGAATTGGTTTATGATGCAGTGGAAATATATATGGATGATTTTACTCCTTATGGTTCTAACTTCTAGAAAGCTTTATCTAACCTAGGAAAAGTTTTGGACAAGTGTATTGAAATGAACCTATCCCTCAATCCAGAAAAATGTGAATTCTTAATGACTAAAGGGACCGCGTTAGGTCATGCAATATCTCAACAAGGATTGCAGGTGGAACCCAACAAAATTGCCATCATCCAAAGGGTCCCACCTCCTCAAAAGGTGAGAGATGTCTGAAGTTTCCTAGGTTTGGCGGGATATCACAGAAGATTCATTAAATATTTCAGTAAGTTAGCCTCTCCATTGTTTGGCCTTTTGGGAAAATATGTCGAGTTCATATGGACTGATAATTGTCAAGAAGCCCTAGATACCTTGAAAAGTAAACTTGTGTCTACCCCAATTTTGAGAGGCCCAAACTGGGCCCTACCTTTCCACATTCACGCAGATGCCTCGAACAAAGCAATAGGAGCAGTCTTAGGGCAATTTGATGAAAAGTTACCTTATGCCATATACTTTATAAGTAAAAATTTGTCAAAGGCAGAGTTAAAATGCATGGTAACCGAGAAGGAACTCTTAGCTGTATTACATTCCTTAAATAAATTTAGACATTACATGACAGGCTATCAAACCTTTGTACACACTAATCATGCTACAATTAGGTATTTAATGAACAAACCAGATGTAAATGCTCACATTATTAGATGGTTGCTTTTATTGCAACAGTTTGATTTAACCATTGTTGATAAGCCTGGTAAGGAAAATGTTGTTGCTGACTTTTTGTATAGAGTAAATCTACTTATAAGTGAGGAAGGAATGGTGGATGATCAAATGCCAGATGAACACCTATTTGCTATCTCAGTACTCTCTCCATGGTTTGTTGATATAGCAAATTACTTGGTTTTAGCACAGTTCCGACCACACTTGTCCTCAAAAGAGAAGAGCAAGATCGTGAAGAAAAGCGCCCCTTTCACTTGGATTGGTGGCAATCTCTTCAAACTTGGCCCAAATCAGATCTTGAGAAGATGTATCAGGGAGGAGGAAGTTTTTGACATTCTCTTGACCTGTCATGACGGGCCTTATGGAGGCCATTTTGCAGCAAAGAGGACTTCCTTCAAAATTTTGCAAGCAGGTTACTATTGGCCCACTCTTCATCAAGATGTGAAGAGATATATCAGCCAATGTGATCGGTGCTAAAGGATGGGGAAACCTACTCCAAAGGATGAGATGCCCATGCAACCTCAAGTGACTTTTGATCGATTTGAGAAGTGGGGCATGGACTTTGTGGGTCCTATCAATCCTCCTTCAAAACATAAACAATACATCATTGTGTGCGCCAATTATCTAACAAAATGGGCAAAGACAAAGGAAATCAAGGCAGCAACAAAAGAAAAAGTATCTGAGTTTTTAAGAGAGAACATATTCTATAAGTTTGAGTATCCAAGAGAACTGGTTACAGATCAAGGCAGTAAAATCACTTCCAATTTGATTGAATACCTGCTCACACATCATAAAATCAAGCACGGGACTTCCACCCCTTACCATCCACAAGCCAATGGGCTGGTGGAAGTCACTAACAGAGCTTTGGAAGGAATTCTGACCAAGGTAGTGAGCAGCAGCAGAAACGATTGGGAGATAGATTGGTTGAGGCTACCTAGGCCTACAACACCACATGGAAGACCACCATTGGGTTCACACCCTATGAACTGGTCTATGGGAAGAAGGCCTTGCTGTTAATAGAATTTGAATACAATACACTAAGGATGGCAGCTCTACTGGACCTAGACCTCAGCCATGCACAAAGGGAAAGGTTACTCTAGCTCAATGGATAGGATGAACAAAGATTGCAGGCCCTTCTCCACACAGAGGTAGTCCAGCTTCAAAGGAAGATATGGCATGACAAAAATATCAAGGAGAAGCAATTCCGAGAAGGAGATTGGGTGCTGCTCTATGACTCAAGGTATAAATATTTCAAAGGCAAGTTGAGGAAAAGATGTTTGGGACCCTACACTGTAGAAAAATGCAATAACAATGGTTCAGTTTTGATCTGAACCATTGATGGGGAAGCCATCCCCATGCTTGTCAATGGACATAGGTTGAAAATTGACAAGAAGCCCCTCTCCAAGCGAGAGTTCATTAAAGATATAAATAAGACAGTGCTGGTAGTGGAGCAGGTCTCAGCCTCCACTCCACCCACTCACTTAGAAAAAAAAAAAACAATAAGGACTCAAGTGAAAACCTCTATGAGGTGCTTGAGTCCCATCATTGGTTTGAAAACCTCTTTTAAGGCGGCCGAGTGATGACAAAAACAAAAAAAGAGAGAGAGAATAAGATCCCTGGTTGAAAACCTCCCTTGGAGGCACCCAGGGTAGACAAGTAGGGTGAAAATCTCCTGGAGGTGCCCTAGTTGTCTTTTCAAAAAAAAAACAGAGAAAAAAGGAAGAGAAAATTAACTTTTAAAATACATTGCAGGTTACAGGTGGACCACAGGAAGCAAGAGGAAATGCCACAAAGCCTATTACTCATCCTCTATCCTCTTCTCCATCATTTCCACCTCTCTGTGTTTTTTTATGAAGACTGTGTATCCTACATGAGGCCCTATGTATTCTACAGGAGGCTCTTGTAGAAATCACAAAGAGTCCAAAATAGCTTTTAAAAACAGTTTGAGGAGCCGAGGATTTTTATAGAGAGCATGTAGGCCATCCTACAGCTATCCACCATCCTAACCATCCATCCCACACCTGCACCACCTCATTTCCATTGATTTCTTTCCTTCCTGCAGAAAAAACACAGAAACCAGTTTTTAAAAAAAATAAGGAAATAAAAAGAACAGCACCTCCACAACTCACTTGCAGCTTACCAAATCCCTCTTCGTTTCCATCAGCATCTTTAGTAGCATCCTCACAGCTCCCAGCACAAGAATCAGCTAAAAATTTTAGAGGGAGAAGTAGCTACAGGAGCTCCTGTAGGATTTCCTGTAGCAGTTGATCCCCTTAAAATCAAGCTCTAGCAGCAAAATAGGTGTAGCACCAGGAATGCAGAGGATGTCCGAACCAAGATTCAACTAAAGGGTACCTGTACAAAACAAATGAGCAACATATCAAGGAGAAAAAATCATAACAACAGAAACGATACAGGCATGCAGCCACTGAAATCCGAGCATGTAGCAACAACAGAGTCACGCAGCACCACAACACGAACATTCGACTTGGAAGTAAGTGTCTCACCCTCTCCTCTATTACATCTGTATAATTTAAAAATTGCATGAACAAATGAGATGGTTAGGGTTAAACTAGAAAGGTGGCTAGTTAACTGGCCACTCTCATCCAGTTTGATTGCACTCATCCAGAGATCCCACACATGTGTGCCTAGTCAACTCACAGAAAATCCAAAAAGAAAGGTAGTGGTGGGTGTATAAACTCTGATGCAAATGATGGGAAGTGATTGCAGGTAGAAAACATAAGGATTCATAATGACACAGCAGTGGGGACCAACGGTCCGAATAATGGCAATGCACCCTTTTTTCCACCTCACATCATCGCCGGAAATATCTTGAGTAAACATAAGTACTCCTCCTCGAACTTATTCACCACATTTATTTTCATTTTATCATCATCCCCGCGGCTGCAGCAAGCTCCATACCACCTCCATAGCCTCGAAACTATCATTTTTTGTCATTTTCAATCCTCCTCCTCCTATTAGGGTTCTACAGGAATATTATCGGGTTCTACAAGAGCAGTAACAGGTTCTATAGGAGAACCAATAGCCATTTCTACAAGAGGGGGAGTAAGCAGTTTTACAGGAAAAAACACAGGGTTTTCGCTCAAATTCGTACCTGAAGAGGTAGGATCTTCACAAACCCACCTTGGATATTCATATGTACAAGGAATGATGCAATTTTAAGGATGAATTAAGCCTGAAAAGAAGAGGAATTGCATTAAAAAAAATCTACCTGTTTCTTAAAAAAAACACAGTTTTTTTCTTTGTTTCCTATTTCTGCAAAAATTGTTGTCTCCTTCTCCACTTGGGGTGTTCCAAAAGTTTATAAACATAATTACAAGGGGATTCATGAGGAAGGAACCCACAAATTCAAACAGGCTCCATGAACATCCCAAGGCAGTAGCCATTTTTACCAGAGCCAATTAGATGCCATTTTTCGAAAAATTTAGAGGGTATGATGAAGAAGTGACTCAGGAGTTTTCCCTTTCCTTGGTACCCCACTCAAAGACACATGCCACTGTTACTTTTAGAGGTCTCACCATGGAAATCACCCCAAAATTTATCAGTAGGGTTACCAGTATTCCACATGGACTAACCTGGAGAAAAGATGAAAAGCCATTGGGTAAAGTTTCCAAGAAAACCTTCTCCCAACCAAATGAGCATCCTGTAGAGGACAAAAATGGCATTAGAAGAAAAAGCGTACCTTACCCTTGGGATGAGGTCAGTTACCAAATTATCAAGTACATTTCCTGTGAAGGGAGGTATAACATAGTTTATGGTTACCATTTCAGACTTCTGCATGAGTTGAGATATTTCATGGATATTCCCACACCCCAAAAACTCAGCATTCCCTATTTTCTCCTACAGTGCCTTATAGACTCTAGCATTAAATTGAAGTCAGGAGGTCCAGATCAATTGGCTCACCTTGGACTAATTAAATTGTTGGTGGAAGAAGCCCTCCACACCTTCACAATCCCCATAGCCTGGGAGATCTTCAGAAATATGACTGGAGAAGATGATATAAAAGCCCTCACATATGACCTCAGTCCTTTTGAAAGTGAGAGGGAAGAACAAAAAGGGGAAGATGAGGAGGAATCCAAAACAAAAAAGTAAGAAACCAAAACAGAGAAGGAAGAACCTAAAACAAGGAAGGAAGAACCTAAAACAGGGAATGAAGAGACTAAAACAGAGGAGAAAAAGACCAAAGCATAGAAGAAGGAACCTAGGACAAAAGAGAAAAAGACTAAAACATAAAAGAAAAAGACTAAACCAGAGAAGAAAAAAGACTAAAGCAGAGAAGGCAGAAACTAAACAAGATGAGAAGGAAACCAAAACAGAGTTAGAGGAAATAAAGCTAGCAGAGGCAAAAAAGAAAAAAGAAGAGGAAATAAAGCTAGCAGAGGCAAAAAAGAAAAAAGAAGAGGAAATAAAGCTAGGGGCAGAGAAGACAGAAGTGTCTCCTAAGACACTAGAAAGGGAAGCAGCAATTGTTCTTGCTACATTCAACACCCCAGTTAAACCCAAATAAAATAGGAAAAGGAAACCATCAATGTATTTCAGTGCTCAAAAAAGCATAAGAATAAAAATAGGGAAGCCACAACCATCCTCAAAAGAGCCTATCATAATTGAAGATTCTCCTACTATCAAAAGGGAAGAATCTCCATCCAAAACCCCCATTACTTATGAAAGAGGAAGTACTAGATCTTCCACTTGGAAGGAAAGAATAAAACTACAGGACTCAAAAACAATCCTACATGAGGCACATATTGCTCTAAAGGAGACCCTAACAAAGCTACAGGAGATTGAGAAACTTGAGAAAAGGGAAGAAGGGCAGACCAAGGGGAAGGATGAAACAACAGAGATTCAAGAACTTGACCCCCATCCTAGTTTGGGCTCTTATTACAATCTCCTTGAGGGGGGAAAAATCATCCCACGGAAGTTTGCAGTCCCACTTTTCTTTGAGTTGGAGAAAGAAAGAGTAAGGAGCCATAGATGGATGCAAATTGCCAAGTCCAAAGGAGTGGAAGACATTGGCCGCATGGAGAACAAGCTGAGAGAAATGGGTAAGCAGTTGAGCACTGTAATACATACAGAAGCAATCAGAAGATCTCACTTGGAAGCAGAAAATGAAATGTTAAGAAAAACAACTACAAGGAAAGGACACACAATTGGCATGCATGGCCAGTTGGTCTATGGAGGCACTACAGTGCAGGCAACCAAGAAAAGCATATGGAGTATACCTCAAAGACCAGTGGCTATAGTTTCAGATCAAGACCTTGGCACAGAGAGGCACCATGTCTTTTCAAGATTATAAATAGTTTACAGACCTATGTGACCAAATTTCATTCGAAGACAAGGCAAAGATAGCATAGTTTTATTTGCATAACTTGGCCCTCACTGATATGAACCTATGGGACCCTAATGCTAGGCTAGGGGACTTGCAACTAATGTCCATGGCATCATGGATGAACCATGAGGAGAAAAGGGCAATAGAAATCAAAAAATTGATGGAAAAAGAGAAAAATGAACCCTTAATGATCCGAGCTGAGCCAGCAGACCCCATGGATCTCATCAGTGTCCACCAGCTACTTGCAAATAATCCTCAAAGTGCCCCTAAGTATATCAATGAGCAAGCTCAGGCCATTGCACATTTTGATGACATGGAAAGATTACTTGGGGAAGACTGTATTCATACTTGTATGAGGAGGTGGAACACTCTCCCACACAGTCTGTAAATCGGGGAGTATCACTCCCCAACAAGGATGAAAGAAGCATTAAGGAGAGTGCCACTGTATAAGTGCTCTATGCAGATTTTGAACACCAATTGGATTGGCCTCAAATTGAGTCCTCCACTACTGCTAGGCCTACTGGAAGGTGGAAAAGAGGAAGAAGAATAACAGCAGTGGGAAGAGGTGGATAGAAAGGCAGGATTCCATGATAAGGAAGATGATCTCACATCAGAAGCATGGGATGTTAGGGAGGCCATCAGGGCCATCAAAGATGAGGAGATGGACTAGTTGCTCAGAGGATGAGCAACACATTCAGTAGGGGGTGATGATGAGCCCCATAAATGGGTAATTATATGGGCTCATTTGGCCTCCTAACTTAGCTTAATCCACCATTCTCATTAGTTTATTGCATGTTTTTTATTATATTTATGCTAATAGAGTGAGTTGGGTTAGTCATTATGACATGAAGTCTAATGTGTGCTTTATGCAGATTTTTGGTCAATTTTGAGACAAAGTCAAAGGTTTAATGAGCATTTGGCAGCCAATATTTGAGGAAGAAAAGGGAAAGGATTTATAGGAGGGTGTCCCCCTCATTGATGACTCCCTACTTCGAATCCTCCTTCAAAAAGCTCGGAGCACAAGCAGCCACATCAATGCATCAAAGAGGCAGTCGAGAAAGTGAATGTTAACTGTTGTTTATCTCAAGTCCTGGGAGCCAAGCCTCCCAGATTTTAGGAGAGTTATTGGGAGCTCTAGTTGTATAAATAGAGAGGCCTAAGGCCTTAGTATGTTTTTGGATGTTAGTCAAATTTTCGTACTTTTGTTCCAGCTTTTGCTCAGCTCATTTCGAGCTTACTTTTGTGGATAGTTTTATGTAATGTGACTACAATTTTGATAATGAAGATGAAATATTTTCTGAGCCAACACTGAGTTCTTCCAGAGGGTTGAAGCTCTTGGGTTAGGGCACAACCCAAGCTTCCCAACACCTCTTGTTTTGTATGTATATGTCTTGTTGCAGTTCATGAATTAGTTGTTGTTAGATAGATTTCTTCCTTAGTAGAATAGGTTGCTTTTTGGTGATTTACATAGTTGTTTCCATTTCAGTTTACTAAAGTAGGTTAAGTAGTGATAGGAAAAAGAAACAAAAAGGCCATCATCGGAGCCTTGACCTCCTTTCCTCCCTTTGGGACCATGAACTGAGGTCAAGATCTGCTTACGACCACCAAAAACACAGTTTTTCCTTCTCCAAGCAATTTCTAGTGTTATAGTTTGATTTAGAGGTTAATGATTTGCGTCAGATCCATTTTTCCATACTCATTTATGTTTCTGCAATAAATCTCCATTCATGCTTTCCTTTCCATATAGCATTGTTCAGCATGCTATTTTCCTAGATCAGAATTTAGGTTAACATGAGATACAGTTCTTTTTTTTTGTGCAACTAGTTTCTTTTTTTGCTTAGTTTCAGTGTTCGATTTGCAGCTCTTTTGCAGTACATCTCTGCTCATAATAAGTCAATAAATCAGTCATTACCATCTCTTTTTCTACATGCTCCACAGGTCATTCATAGCCCCTCATAAATCTGCCCTAATTTGTTGTGTTTCTCTCATAAACTTTCCTCTCGTCCCTTGAACAAATCAAACCATCATTCTCTTTCCTAATCCTTCTTGATGAACCTTGGACACCTTAACACATCCCTCTAGTCTTCAGCTACCCTTTCCCACCATTTTTCCACCTTCAAAACCTCTAAAATAGCTCTCGACATCCTCCTGTAGATCCCCTACAGCCTCCTGTAAAAAATCCTGTAGGTGACCTTTTGAAGTCTGATTGCAGGGAAAGCCTCCAGAAGGTTACCAGAAGCCTCCTCGGACCCCTCCACACCTTCCTAAATCTCTGCAAATCCCAAAGTCACCTTCCATAGCCACCTAATTGCTGCCACATCCACAAGCGAATAAATTACATTCATGACAATTTCACATAAAATACATAAAAATCCAAAAAGATGTTTTTTTCTTATTTCCTTCTAGAAATAGCTTGAATAGATGTTGTTTACTTCCTAAGTATGTAATGGCATGAATTTTATGGTTTTTCATCCATCTTTTTGTAAGATTAGGGTTAGTTGGTTAATTAGGGTTTGTTAGGGTTACTTTACATTTCAGTCTTCTTTCCCTTTCTGCAAATAGAGTAGCCTCTGTAGAGTGAGCTTTCCTTTCTCTCATCACACATAAAGCTTCTTTTGGAAATCATAGAAGTTGGCTTGAGCTCCTAGTGATCTTGCGCCACCTGACCAAGTGATAGCCTACAGTAAGAACTAGTACTTGTGCATACAACACCGTCGCTTCCAAGTTTGATATAAACTACTTGGTTGATAAAAGTAAAGTAGGAAGCCCCAGGAGTTGCAGCGTTATTGCTGCAATACTGGTGCTCACCAATCTATATGAGAAGAACACAACATCAAACAAAGTGTTCTTGATGAAGAAGCTTTATAATCTCAAAATGAAGGAGGGTGCTTCAGTTGCTGAGCACTTGAATGCATTTAATATTATTACTAATCAACTTGCCTCTATTAAAATCATTTCAGATGATGAAATTAGAGCCATTTTGCTAATGTGTTCTATGCCAGACAGCTGAGAAAATTTAATTATAGCTATGAGCACTTTAGCAACTACAGGGACCCATAAGTTTGATGATGTCAGCAATAGTTTAATGAATGAGGAGCTGCGACGCAAGTCAATTGTGCAAAACCAGGGAGAAGAAACTCTAGCTCTAGCTGGTCGTGGTAGGAGAATGGATCGAGGTCGACAAGGGTGATCAAGATCGAGAGGCCGATCAAAATCAAGGAGAGGAATGATCATCTGCTTTCATTATGGCAAACCCGGGCACATGAAGAAAGAATGTCAATTTTGGAAGAAAGGGCAAAAGAATCAGAGACCATCTAATACAAATCACAAGTCATCCAGCACAAATGAAGGTGAGACTACTGTTGTAGCCACAGATGGTGAAGTTTTGTTTACTATTTCAGTAGAGGATGCATGTGTATATACATCTAGCAGTAGCTTTGATTGGATCCTTGACTCTGGGGCATCTCACCATGTAACCCCACGCAAAGATAGTTTTGTTTTATATAATCCTAGTGATTATGGTAGAGTGCATTTGGGGAATAATCATTTTTGCAGTATTGTTGGAGTGGGATATGTCCAGCAAGATGAAATATGGACAAGATATATTGTTGAAACGGGTCAGGCATGTACCAGAAATGTGCATGAGTTTAATCTCTATGGGACGACAAGATGATGAAGGCTATTCCACAAGCTTTGGAAAAGGAGGCCGGAAAATTAGCAAAGGAGCATTGGTCATGGCCAAGTGACCCAAGATAGGAACATTATACACATTGAAGACACTGATAGGAAAATCAGATTTGGTTGTTGTCACAAAAGAAGGAAATGCAGTAGGTCTGTGGCATAAGCATTTGGGTCACATGAGCGATAAGGGCTTAAAAATCCTTGTTGGTAAAAATTTATTGCCAGGTTTGAAATCCTACAATCTTGATCTTTGTGAGAATTGTATATATGGTAGACAAAGAAGGGTTTCATTCCTTAGAGGTTGCCATGACAGAAAGAAAAATGTGTTAGAATTGGTACACTCAGATGTGTTTGGGCCTGTTAACATGAAATCATTAGGAGAAGCATCATATGTTGTAACATTTATAGATGATGCGTCCAGGAAGGTTTGGGCATATCCTATGAAAAGTAAAAGTGAAGTGTTTGGAATATTTCAAAAATTCCATGTTGCTGTTGAAAGAGAGACTAATAAATTGTTGAAGTGTTTAAGAACAGATAATGGTGGAGAATATTTCTCAAATGTATTTAAGGAATATTGTAACAGGTTTGGCATAAAGCATGAGAAGATTGTGCCCGGTACTTCTCAACAAAATGGTGTCGCAGAAAGGATGAATCACACCATTATGGAAAAAGTGTGAAGAATGTTGTCCAATTCCTATTTGGACAAGAATTTGTGGGTTGAACCAGTCAGGACCGCTTGCTACCTCATAAATAGATCTCCAACTACATCCTTGGATGGCGGTATCCCTGAAGAAGTTTGGACTGGTAAGAATTTGAATTATTCTCACTTGAAAATCTTTGGCTATGAAGCATTTGTACATATTCCCAAATAAAATAGAACTAAGCTAGATGATAAATCTATGAAATGCATTTTTTTGGGATATGCAGATGAAGATTTTGGTTATCGTCTATGGGATCCAGTCAAAAAAAAAATTATTAGAAGCAGGGATGTTATATTCAATGAGTCATAAATGTTCAAGAGGACTATAGGTGAGTTGGAGGTCAAGAAGGTTATTGACAGGTTTGAAGAGCAGTAGGAAAACATCCCACCAATGCAAGAAAATGAACAGCAAATTCAGGAGCATGAAGAACAACAAGTGGAAAATGATGAACAACAACAAGAAAGAATCTTGCAGGAACCCTTACAACAGATTCAACCTGATAATGCACCACCACAGTTGGTTCGTAGATCTTCTAGGCCTCATAAACCTTCTCAAAGGAATCCTCCTTCAAACTATATTTTGTTAACTGATGAATGTGAGCCTAATTGTTTTCAAGAAGCCTGTAAAGTTGAGCACAGTGAAGAATGGAAGAAAGCAATGGAAGAAGAAATGAACTCTTTGCTGGAAAATAAAACTTGGGACTTGGTAAACCTCCCAAAAGGTAGAAAGGCTCTACAAAACAAATGGGTTTACAGGATTAAGCATGAAAATGACGAAAATAAGGAGAGGTATAAAGCAAGGCTGGTAGTGAAAGGTTTTGCCCAAGAAGAAGGTATTGACTTCACTGAAATTTTCTCACCTGTTGTTAAAATGTCGTCCATTAGAGTCATTCTTGGTCTTGTTGCTACTTTAGACTTAGAATGTGAACATTTAGATGTAAACATTGCTTTCCTTCATGGTGAGTTGGAGGAAGAGATTTATATTTATATATCAAGGCATACCTAGATGAGCATGAAGCCTTCCCTTTAGAAGCTTTCTAGCAATCCAAAGTCTCTGAGGTCAACTCTAATGGATCACTAAAACTCTTGACCTCCTTTAACCCTAATAATGAGACACTTTTAATGAAAGCCTCTTAGAATATTTTGAAAACATAGTAGCTAACTTCCAAGACATAGACAGTTCAATGCATAAATCTCCATATCAACATATTTGTTATTTCTATCTCATATCAAAGGACTTATGATTAAGGTAATAAAATCTTCAATTAAGTCAATAATTGGGAGCACTAAGGGAACCCTAACTACAATATCCTTCTCAACTCTCCTTGAGAAGGAAGAAGACAGAGGGATTTAAAAGGGGAATTACCTATAGAAAGAAGCAAGTTGGCTACTAATTTTTCCTTTGAATCTAGGTCTCCAACATCCGCCAACATAGGAGTCATTTCTAGAGATGAACTTTGTTCGCCAACACCTTTTGAAACTTCTTGGAAATCAACCTTAACCCTTGGCTTCAATTTCTTATGCCATATTTTAGGAGCTTAAAGAGAGGGGGTTTCCCATTTTACACTAAGTTCTAACATGCCCGACCTTGTGGCCTTGTAAACACCTAAATAATACCTTCCAATAGTTGATTTTATGGATGAAAACCCAATCACCAAAGGTCACCACAACATCCACCAAAAGGCCTTCACTTAGATTGGCTTCCACAATGATCTAAGCCTAACAATGAACAATCTTTTTATCCCATCCATATTCCAAACAAATGAAAAGGTCAGTTGAATCTTTAACTTTTTTTTGAATGTTTTCCTTTCCAATGAGACCAAGGTAAACTAAAGAGTATCACCCAAAACTTTAAAAAACATAAAGTTGGCTCCCTTTTAGGATCAAAATCTAAATCTAGCTCCCAATTATTTAGAACAATCCTCAACAACACACAACTCCATTGTATACTTAACACTTTATCCATCTCTTCTTTTTGCTATACAAAAGAAACTAATCCAACTCCTTTCTACAAGAAAGAATATATATATATATATATATATATATATAGATAGATAGATAGATAGATAGAATAGATAGATATTAATTTATAATTTAATACTAATGATGATTAATATTAATTATTTTTTTTAAAAATAAATTTTAAAATTAAATATAGATATATATTACATAGAACATGAAACTTACTTCAACTGCATTGATAATTTAATATCCTAAAAATTGAGTTTCTAATTAAAAAAAAATTCTCAATAAGTAGGAGAGTTTATGTTTTTTAAATGTTATTATTTTTCTAAAACATAGAAGCACAACTTGTATAGTTAGGAGGGTTTATGTTTTTTAAATGTTATTATTTTTCTAAAACATAGGAACACAACTTGTATCCTTTCTTTGTACCTCAGAATTATAATCATTTCTCTCTTTTTCAATAACAACTTAAGTAATTTTTTATGTAACCTAAAGACAAGGTATAGGGCTATTTTTTATTATTATTTTTTAAATGTCTCTCTTCTTAATAAATATCATAAACACTAAATATAAATATATTGTAATATTGGAAATATTATTTTTTAGATGTATGACACACACCTAAAATCATCGAAATCTACATTATACCCTATATATGTATTAATGATTGATGATTTATAGAAAATTTGTGATAGGTTAACCCGATAATGCAATATAAATCAAAGCAGAATACTATAACCTACTTCTACTATCAATTTGCGACAGCTTAAAGATCGAGTTGAATAATATAATCAGAAGAAGAAGAATCAATGGCACTGCTAGTCCCTGAAGCATAGTGCTCCTATTTTTAGCAGGAAATGTCCCCTATTTCAGCTCTGACAGCCACATCTCCTCTTGCTCAGCTTTGGCCATAAGCCAGACTTCAAAATATTACTCTCGCATCTATAATTGCATTGGGTCCTGATCCAAATGGGTCTAAATATGCTCTCTAAGTCTTCCAAATCCAGTAAAATCATGCCAAAGAACAAAACCAGCGCAGGAGAAGAACCCTTAGAACGGCGGAAAAGCACTATCGGGAGGCAGAAACACATAAAAACAGTCAAAAACTAAGTATCGGAGGCATAAACAGTAAATTGCACAACAATCGTCCAATCTGGCCGATCAACAGTCCAGATCTGATTGGCGGGTCAAAATCGGCAAAGGCAAGCGATGGATTGAGGGAAAACTATGTGGAACTTGCGATGGTGATCAGTGATTCAATGTGGACCGTCGATCAAGCGCATAGATCGATGGCCTGCATCGCATTGCAAGATCGCTATCGGATAACACAACAAAGTGCTCACCATTGGCCCGAGGCACGAGCAATATGCGATTGCGATCAATCGCATCGACGGATCGCAATTGGGGAAACATTATGGAGCAAGGCCTTTATACATATATATGTGCGATGTGATGAGTGTCTAGTCAATTTAATGTCTTAAATTTCTCTACATAAATTATCAATCCGGGTATCGTAAACTGATGAAGTGTGGTGCACTATATGTGCTTAGTTAACCTCTCTCTTACTTCATTGTTTTATAGTTTATGTTGTTTTTGGGGTTTTGTTCTTGTTGGTTTTCTAATGACTATGAGACCCAGTATCCTTGCTGCTTCAGCAAAAGGACAAGATGATTCTATCATGTCATTAGTCATTAAAAGGCTATGTGCATCACTAATCTACAATCAACTTGAAAGCAATTTATGTACAGCTAATATACATAAACATAACAAAATTAAATGCAAAATTAAATGACAACTATACAAGGCAGGGGCCCCTCTGCCACCTATGAAATCAAAGCAAAATTGAACACACTTGCATGAATTAAAATAGCATGAATGAAAAATCTAATCTATCAAACTTGAAAGTAA
This sequence comes from Pinus taeda, assembly GCA_000404065.3. Taxonomy (NCBI): domain Eukaryota; kingdom Viridiplantae; phylum Streptophyta; class Pinopsida; order Pinales; family Pinaceae; genus Pinus; species Pinus taeda. The sequence continues at coordinate 126,160 of APFE031368449.1, forward strand.
TCAAATCAAATCAAAGCAATATTTACAAAATGAAATCTATTCTACCTTACATTCTACAAAGCAATATTTACAAAATCAAATCTACTCTACCTTACATTCTAATGTGCTCCATGACATCTACTTCACGTCTCCTTTGAGAACATCAAAGCTTTATTCAAATTCTTCAAAAGTACAAAGTACAACAAAGTTCGCCAAAGCTTTCAAAAGCCATCAAGGAAGAACTACAATCTTAAGAACTAGGGACTAAAAATACTAAAAAGACTTCCTAATGAAGGAGAGAGATCTCCTATTTATACAAAAAGATGAGAGCCATCTCATTAATGATAATCCATGAATCTCTCCCTCTACCTCTAGAGTCCTAATCAAAATAGGAACTGATAAGACACATGTCTTTTTAGAGTTACAATACAATTAGGAGATGTGACACATATCCCATGATTCTTTCCACTCAAGTTCGAATTTGGCCTTAGAGTGCCACATAAGGGTCTTCTATAAGCCTCCTTTCAACCTACACATGTCAAAAATCTCAACCCATTGGTTAGGTATAAGCTTATGCACATTATTTCCTAATTTTTAACCACAAATTCACTTAAAAGGCTTAGAATTAATAAAGATTGGAAAAACATAAATGTGGTCCAATGATAATGAAAGTGGGATGACTGTGGTGACATAGTAATGAAATGGAGGTGATATAATGGACATAATAGTGAAAGTGTAATGGAAATGAATGACATTTTCAAGACTCAACCTACCCCCCAACTGAAGCTATTGCATGTCCTCATGCAATATATATTACATTAACTCTTTTGATCCTTGAGCTTTGGCTTAAATTTGCATGATATCATTTGATAACTTCATATTTCTGCAAAGTGTTTTACTTGAATTGCAACATGGTTGGTTCTTGTGTTACAACCATTTTTTTTTTTTTTGCCTTCTATTTTTATCTTTGAACTTTGCATAATGATATTTGATTATTGTTGCAAAGTATCTTTATTGGATTGCATGATGGTTGATGGTTGGCTCTTGTGTGACAACCATGATTTTGTTTGTATCCAGTTTATCCTTTAAGCACTTTTTTTGAAAAACCATTGTATGCTCATAATAGCAATGTAATAATTAATATATTTTGGAAGTATGTGGGCTCCTGAATATGATATGGACATGGAAAGATATGAATATGAATGTATTCCCCCCACTGATCGGTTATTGGAAATTTTATTGAAAGGAGGAAGAAAATGTTTTTCCAACAATTATCATTCTAGCTTTTTACTTTGGAATCTATGTGTCCAAAATTTAGAAAATGGACGTACCTTCACTGATACCCCTTCGGAATGGAGATGATTGTATGTGTAGGTGGGGCTGCAAAATTCTGATCATATTTCTTTTCAAGTGGTTGAACAAGAGAGTCATGGATAAAAAGGATAAGATATCTTTTTATTGCATTTACTAAAAACTTGCTGATTTGCTCCAAATGATTCGAAAAAATAATAGTCTTCATGTCTTTCCAAAACTCTGTTGGCCACAATTCCTTACTATTGTGAAAATATGTTTCTGATGTTCGAACTAGTAGGAAATTTTGGCTTAGTGGCCATTAATGGATCCACTAGTCAAACACGAAGCACTCCTTCACCATTGATGACAATGAGAGTCAAGATGCCCAAACACATCTTGCTAGGTACGAATGAATTTGTCAATGTCGAGTCACCTAGAAGATTTAATGAACAATGGACATTAATGTATTCCCATTGTTTTTCAGCATGAGGACTTGCCATTAAGGCATGCAAGCTTCAAGGTGTTTTTACAAAGAACTTAAACTCAAAGGACTATGGACTCAATAATTTGCATTGAAGCAGAGCTTATTTGCGAAATGAAAATGACAGGAAATGGAAGATGAAAATGGAAGATGGCAATGGAGAACAAAAATGGTGGCAATAAGCATATGAATGAGCCTCTTGCTTTTATGTGTGGGTTATGAATGGACAAAAAGAAATGGAAAGTGGATGTGAATGTAAATGGAAAAGTATGAAGTGAAATGAGGTGAATGGTTTATTATGAGGTATGGACGTGATGGATGGATGGATGTGATGGATGGATGGATGTGATGGAGACAATAATATCTTAAAGTTTTAAGTTTTTTTTAAGTGTTTGGATCTGATTTTGCATCAACATATTTCCTCTTTGTTGCTGATCATCCTTTTATGAAACAAATTGGTCTCTTAGAGAGAGACCATTCTCTTGTAGTCATTTGTCCTTCCTCCTGGAACCTGCAAAGAAAACTAATACTTCTTCTGCAATGGAATGTAAGGTTATCAAAGGAGAGAGGTGATAAATCTCTCTAGTTATGATATTTACACACAAAACTAAGAATTCATATTAATGAAACAAGTTCTTAAAAGAAAAATCAAAAGAATTGATACCTACTTTGGAATTGGTGCCCAAGTTGAATGCTGCTTATTTTCAGCAGTTTATTTCATTATTTTCCATTTCAAACTCTAATGATGGGTTTCTCATTGTGTGGATCTTTTTGAGATCTTTCCAACAATACTTAAATCATCAAAATTTGATTTTGCATGAGAAAGATAGGCTGATTTGAACAATGAAATTTTTCTGGCTGTGGAATTAGATTTTAGCTGCGGAATGTGCATGGTTTCTGTAGCTAAGAATCTTGAATACAAAGTTATCCATTCACCTTTCATCATCAGTCCAAAATTAATCAATACTTTCAGAAAGGTGAGCAAATAACTTATTCATTTCATTTCAAAATTATTATTATTATTTTTTATTTTTTTGACATGCAGCGACTTAGTGTGGCGACTTAGTGATAACACACAATTTGACTTCCCTTTGACTGGGGTCTTTTTCATCAAATTGGATCAAATGAATAGGACACCATCCATGTACTAACATTCCCCCAGCTACCCATGTGGCTTGTTTTGCTTGATGACACCTGCAACCTAGAGTTTAACAAAACAACTGCGGAAGTCGCTGGATTCCGCAGCTAATGAAAACATAGTGTAGAAAATACTATGAAATGGAGTGGCTGTGTGCATGGAAAAGAAAACAAATGTGGAGGATGTAACTCAATTTAACTCAAGTTTTTTCCCTCAACAGTCGTCCCATCCTTCCTTTTGTTCTTTAAAACTCATTTGAATTAGCAGAGATGGTCAGGGTTTATGAAGGAGACCAGCAAATGTAAGTAGATATTAGAGAATAGGTACATGGAATGAGGTGGAATAGAGAACAAAATGGGGTGAAGGCTTATGTGAGCACGGTGGAAATGAAGTCGTGAGGTCAATAGAACAATAGAGGAAGAAAGTGCATCCGACAATTTTTAAAATTGGGTGGTTGTAGAATGGACGCAAGCACGTTTATAAAACGGCTGTGGATTTTGTCATTAGTCATTAGAAAACTGGTAGTAATCCTAGACAAGATTTCGAATACCATAATCATTAATTAAAAATAGAGTGATGCTGTGAAGAGTCGTACCCAACCAGATCACGTGATGGAGAGCCGTCTTGAATTGGCACTGTTGTTTAACAGGTGTTAATGAATTGCAAACGGGTGGAATAAGGGCAGAAGACGTGGTGGCAAAGGGTGGAATATGTGGTAGAGGTAGAGTAGGTGCCAACTTAGAACCAAATTAGAATTCCCCTTTCTCAGGCACGCCGAATTAAATAATTGTCTACTCATTTAATTGAAAATTCCATTTTTTACACGCGGCAGGCAAAAATGGGCTCCAAAGAACCAAGGATTTCTCCTAGGCTGCCACAAATTTCTTCAAACGGTTTCTGTGTTATCTAATTGACCTAGCTGGCGAAAAAATCCATGTTTTCGTTTCTTCAAATTCGCCTCCGTTTGGGAAAATCGCACGTTTGAAATTTGACATTTTTCAGTGTTTTGCGTTTTCCTGAATTAACATTTTTTACTGTTTTGCATTATTACAAATTGTTGCATTCGGCCTTCTGGTTTGATTTTCTACGTAATTGCCCTAGTTTTTCTTGTCACTAATGGTGGTCCACCTTCACAAAGCGGGAGTGAACAGTCCACAAATTGATTATGTTGATAGTCCAAAAAAATAAAAATGAATGCACAAAACAGTGCACACATCTTGTTGCATATTGATAAATGGCATGGCATGGGCAGGAAGGACAAACAAGATTGATTGGCTTAATTGATAGGATTACAGGGCCAATGGAAGTAGACAAGATAGTCTCCCATCTAAAAAGCTACTCCTCCCTCGAAAAGTTTTTTTTCTTTCTGTATTTCTCTCTAAGATGGATTACTTTGGATGTTTATGTACCTCACCTGCAGATTTGATTATGGATTAGAAAGGGGGCTTTGAGGTGCATGCTGAAGAGAGATAGGGCATGGAACTTAGCTTTAGAGGAAGTGACACACTTGGAGTGTTTTACTGAATGAAAATGGTAATTCTGACTAACGAACTGCGATAAGGAGGTGGGTATTCACTGCGAGAGCACTGCTACTTCTCTATCTCATTTCAAAGCATGTGATTTTCAACTATCATTGATCTATTATCCTCGTGTTTAGTCAATATTTAGAAATGTCCTTCTGTCAGCAAATTTAATCAGCTTATATGTTCTTGCCCTTGGAGAAAAATGACTACTCGGCCCTCAATAATTTAATGCATCACCAGAAGCTACCTTCAAGAATTCAACCCTCTGTTTCTGACTGATAATGTAGCTATCCAAAGGTGAAATCAACTCTAGAAATATATCACTAAATGATGAATGCCTCCTACAGGAATCAACCTCCAAAAATGTACGATTCGGTCGTCAAACAAGGAGCTCAATCCACCTGAAATAAATTTTAGCCTCTAAAAAGAAATGTCGAGGCCCCTTGATGGAGTTAACATGGATTCTACAAATTTACATTCACCTTCTTATTGTTACCTAATCGTTTACACAATGCATTTTTCTTTTCTTATGTTGCAGGTTTGTTTAAGGCCAAAGCCTGAACAGGGAGGCAAATTTTCTTGTTGAAGCCACAGTGAAAGCTAGGATTCAAGATAGCCATAGATTATTATTATTATTATTTTTTCTCTCTGAAATTGTAAATTTTTATAAAATGGATTAATGATTTTCAATTTCAGACAGCAAAGACTTCAAGAAAAACATGCTAAAAACAGGTCTTTCACTGAAGTCTTAGGCTGGTTTTTCATCGATCTGAGCTGGGTGACTAGGATAGGATCCATGTCGGGACAATTCTGGAGATGCCCATGTGGTCGATTTTTTTATTGGATGCTTGTAACCTGTTAAACCTTCAAACAGCTGCGGAATTCTCAACTAGCTGCAGAATCAGGGCACTTTCCGCAACTAAGTTGCAAAACCTTATTAAAATAGGATACATTGTTTTGAGGACCACTACAAACCATAACTAGTCAATTTTGGATAATTTGAACCTATCAAAGTAGTTGGGTTTCATTTTTTTCCCTTTTTTTTTTTTTAATCAATTGAAATGATGAAGTTTATTTTGTCTCGTCTTTTTTTTTTTTCTTTTTTTTTTAGGCATAACAATCCTTTTTTTATCCTCCAGATCACACAAAGTGCAGGAGGAGAGCATACTTAAGAATTATTAATTTTTTTTTTTACTTAACATTCCTTTTTCTGATCCTCTAGATCACACGAAGTGCAGGAGGAGAGCATACTCAAGAATTATTAAAAAAATTTCAGATGTAAGAAATAAGGTCTCCTAATTACACTTCCCTGGCAACAGCGCCAAAATGTCTAGTCAATTTAACGTCTTAAATTACTCTACATAAATTATCAATCCGAGTATCGTAAACTGATGAAGTGTGGTGCACCATATGTGCTTAGTTAACCTTTTTCTTACTTCATTGTTTTATAGATTTTATTTTATTTTGGGGTTTTGTTTTTGCTGGTTTCCTAAAGTATCCAATGCAAATGGAAATCCTATTCTAAGGTCTTAAGAATACTTTTAAAGGTCGAGTATGGATGTAAATTTCAAGACAAACTCTATGTCCCTAATGGTAACTTCCAAAACTTATCACTTCAAAAGATCTTAAAACATGTTATTGAGGGAATTAGTACTTAAACAAAAGTTTAAATATGTAGCTACTTCAATCAAACAAAAGATGAAATACTGATCAATGTTTTCAAAAAGGTTTTCAAACTTGTAATGATGAAATCAATTACTAAGAGAAAATAAAAATGTACCTAAATTTAAATTAAACCAAACAGTGAGCTAGTGACTATGAAACCCAGTATCCTTGTTGTTGTATAAAAAGAAAACTAAACTTAAAGAAATCCAAAAATTGTAAGCAAAGTAAACTACATCATATTACATTGACTTATATTCTAACCCCTCACCATTCGACTCGCTCTGGCTATAGGAGGTAATCATAAACAAATTGAGTAATCTGATATCTAAATTGCATAAAATGAAACTAAGATCAAACTACGCATTCATACTTCAATCCCTCACCATTCGACTCGCTCTAGCAATAGGAGGTAACTAAAAATGAAATGAGTAATCTAATCACTAACTTGCAGAAAAATAAACTAATATCAAACTACGCATTCATACTTCAATCCCTCACCATTCGACTCGCTCGGGCTATAGGAGGTAACTGAAAATGACATGAGTAATCTAATCACTAACTTGCAGAAAAATAAACTAATATCAAGCTACACATTCACACTTCAATCCCTCACCATTCGACTCGCTCTGGCTATAGGAGGTAACTGAAAATGACATGAGTAGTCCTAATATCTATCTTGCAGAAAAGTAATGAACAAAACAAAACTGAAAGAAATAAACAGTGCTAGAATTAGAACTAAGAAAATAAATCAGCAGAAGGACAAGATAATTCCATCATGTCATTAGTCATTAAAAGCTATGTGCACTTGCCCGGGCTATTTATTAGAACCTGAAATAAAGACACTGATTAGTTAACAGTCATTAGAAAGCATAAAAGAAACTATGGACAACAATCAACATGAATACCATCAGCAGTGTAATATATACAAGCAAACGATTATGGCATCAAGAACGTAAATGAAGAAAGCATGAAACTATACAGTAATTACAAAACCTTGTTGTACAGGGGCCCTCTGCAACCTCGGCCAATCAGAAATCAACCACGAATTGAGCTTAAAAACAATGTCTTCTCATGTATTAAAATGCAGTCATAATATAAGGATTAAGTCACGACACAGTGGGCTCGTAAAACAGTCAAAATTACATACAAAAAGCTAGCTAATATGCATATGAGAATGCTTTATTTATAACAGGAAATGACACAACTACTTCCTAAAATCTGCGCCGATAAACAGACACGTGAATAACCACGTCCGGAAATCTAGCAATATGGTAGCCGTGAAAATTAAATCCAAGGAGGATGGCTGTTAGATTTGGTTCACGGAGTAATCCACAGGTGTTAGCACGCCTCCTGGGATTTAGGAATTTTCCATGCAAGTCTTCACGTGGTGAAAAACAGAGTTCTGCCACTGTAAAACTCTTAGGTTGACCACCGCTTGACTGTCTTTGACCACGGTCTTCTGTGAGTGATTCGGCTGAACCAAGGGGACACGTTCCATGTCCACATCATTTGCAACTTGCCCATGTGGTTGGATTCTCCAATAGACACCTGTAACATAGACTTCAACAGAAAGGCTGCGGAAAGTTGAGCCGGCTGCGGAAAGTGACAAGATTCCGTAGTTAACTGAGCAAAAATCTAAATCAAACAGCAGTCACAAGACACAGTTAGGAAACCATTTTATATGCTCTTTTTAAACTAATATGCAATGATTTGACAGCTTGGAGGTTCAGGTAACTAGAAAAAAAGGCTAAAAAGGTGTATAGGGAAGATGCAAGTTTGGGACTCAACACTGACATGACTTGCATATTGTATTGTTTGGAATTCTGATGTCTAGAAGACCACGAACTGCCTGGTATTTGCATGCTTTCCTTATTTGTGAGAAGCTTAGGTGCCCCAATCTCCGGTGCCATAGCCAGTGTTCATCATTCTTGCTTAGATAGCATTGATGCTGTCCTTCTTTGAATATGTATAAATTATTTGGAGTTCTTATGCCTTTGATCACTGTTTCTCCTGTATCAAGATCACGAACACTACATCCATTTCATCGAAATATTACCACAGTTCCTTGATCGCACATCTGACTGACACTCAATAGATTATGCTTTAAGCCATCAACATACATAACATTTCCAGCTTTGACTTTTTCTTTCAACAAAACAGAACCTTTACCTTTTATGAGCGCAGGGGTGTCATTTCCAAATGAGTCCTTCTTCTCCTTTTCTAAGGCACTATATGACTGAAGTTTTTCCTTATCACCAGTCATATGTTTTGAACATCCACTGTCGATGTACCATTGATTTTCCTGCCCTTTCGCATATAAGGCTATACCACATCTTTCTGGTTGCAATTCTTTCATTCTCCATGTTTTGGCACTTGAGGCTTGTTCCTTCTGAGTTGTTTGCCGAAACCTTCTCCTGCATTTAGAATCTTCATGACTAAAGTTGTTACAAATAGAACATTCAATTTCATTTTCAAGGGCAGAAAAGTTATTGTAGGTCCTTTTTGTGATTCCAGTCATGCTTCTTCGTTTTTAAGCTTCTCTAGTCATGATTGTCTTATAGGTAACACATTGAGCTGCTTTGTGACCAAAGTTATGACAAGAGAAACATTGGCCATTGAAGAAACTCCTGTGATTATCATATCTACCAGTCAAATGATTGTAGTCTCTATTGACATCCATTCTTGAGGCAAATTGAGAAGGTTTTACCTGTGGCTGGTTGTAGCTTCTATTCATCCTTAAAGTATATTGCCCTTGATTTCCCTGGTAGTCTTTGTTCATTCTTGAGGTAAATTGTCCCTGATTTACCTGGTGGGCAGCATTGTGCTTTTGCAGTTGATTGTCAACCTTTTCACTTCTCCTTGCTGCATCAAGATAACTTTTGGAGGTGGATGGCTTCTGCACTTGAGCTGATTCTTCATTATATCCCAGACCTGTCTTGATTAGTGGTGAGTGCTGCACTTTGATAATCTCATCTAAAATTTTAGATCCTTTAGTAAACCTAAGATTAAGAGCTTTTGTTTTCTCAATCTCTTTTCTGAGTCCCACAATTTCACATTCTAACTTTTCATGATGTTTTTCCTTTTCAGCAAGTTGGAATTGCAGAGTATCTATGATCATATTATTTTCTTCTAAGCAAATTTTGAGATTAGAAATCTCTTCATAGAGACCTTCTTCATCTATATCATCCAAGAAATCATCATCTTCAAAAGCCATTAAAAGTCTATACTTATTACCTTGTTCATATTCATTACTATTTGAAAGTCCATCATTGTCTTCATGAGTGTAATAGATTTTCTTATTTACATTCTGTTTCTTGTTCCATCTAACAGGTTCCTTACCTTTTTCAAGCTTATCCTTATGAGGACATTTGGCAGCATAGTGACCGACTCTTCCACAAGAAAAGCATTTGAAGGGTAACTTACCTCTGAATCTCCCAGCACCCCGTTGAAGGTTCTTGACAAAATTTGATTCTTCCTCTTCTTCTGACATATGCCCTTACTCATAGTAATCTCCTTTCCTGAAGCCTTGAACGTGGCTTCTCTTCTGTCTGATGGTCCTCCTTTCCTCATTTCGTAAGCAGTTAGAATTCCGTGTAGTTGCGACATGGTAATTTTCTGTAGATTCTCCTTTTCTTTTATAGCAGAAAATTTTGATTCAAACTTAGGAGACAAAGATCTTAGAACCTGTTCAACCACAACAACCTCTTTTATTTCTTCACCCAAGTTTTTCATACAATTAACAATCTCATCTATACGTAGGAAATAGTTAGCCACACTTTCATCATCGTACATTCTGAGATTCTCATACTGAATTCTGAGGGTTTGAAGTTTTGCTCGTTCTACCTGTTCATCTCCATCATAGCTCAGAATGATCTTGTCCCATATTTCCTTAGCGGATTTATACTGCATAACCTTGATGAATTCCTATTGAGATAGACATCCTAATAGAGTATTGATTTCTTTTGCATTGGTTTCATATTTCTTCTTCTCAGCTGGATCTGTTGGAGTTGTTGATGGAAATGTGTACGTTGTATCTATGATATCCCAGACTTCTGTACCAAGAGATTGAAGATAGGTTGTGACTCTTACCTTCCAATAGACGAAGTTGGTCCCATAAAAAATTGGTGGCCTGATCGATGCTTCTCTCTCGTAGTTGTTCATGATGATAGATCTTCCTTCAAGTGATTAAGCTTCTTCTGAAGGACCCACTCTGATGCCAATTGTTGGAAATAATACTGAGAGGGGGGCGGTGAATCAATATTATCAAACTCTTATCATTTATACAAATATTTTCAGATCTGACAATTGAAACTTGGATATACCTTCCAAACTTATAATTTAATTTATTCTTCAGATGTTTGTCATTAATCTGTATGTGAGAACCATAGAATAATGAGCAGGAACACAAAATAGACAGTCACACCAAGGAACACAAGTTGTAAGGTGGAAACCCAATGTGGGTGAAAACCACCTGCTGCAATATGTCTCTATCTTCTTTCAATTAGAAAATTCTTCTTACAATGATTTTTTACTGGTGTAGTATTTTACCAGTACGCAAGCTGCAACCTGCAGAGAGCTACAACCCTCTCTCATTTTCCAGCTTCTTCTGGAAGGGAGCTACGACCCCCTTAGCTCTTGTACTAGCTAAAATACTAGTACGTAGGTGCTTACCTACAGAAGGCTACAACCTTCTCTTTTCTTCCAAGCACCATGTTTCATAAATTTTCAAACTGGATCCAAAACATCAAGTACATGTGCATCACCCAATCTCCTTTTAAACAAATAACTTCTCAGAACGCAGTAACCAGAAAGTAACACCAGTAACCAGACACTAATTCAAACCCAGATCTCTACAGAAACAAATAAAAGATAGCTAAAATATATTTCAAGAAAGGTTCACAACTTCACCGAAGGAAACCTGCAGATATCCGCACTTCTGCTGTGATGAGTCTGCGCAATTCCGCACCTGCACTGTCTACTGTTTAGCGCACCTTCGCACCTACTCTGCCGATTCAACTACGTACCTCCACACCTACTTCTTCTCTGGTTCTGCGCACCTTCGCACCTGCTTCTTCTCTGGTGCTGCACACCTTCGCACCTGCTTCTTCTCTGGTGCTGCGCACCTCCGCACTGTGCCATTGCCACTCCTGCGCACCTCCGGATTTATACAGTTTATCAGTTCTCAAACATACCCCAGACTGTTGAAATCACAAATCCGTTCATGCGTCAAAGGGATCCCAACTATGTCTCACCAATCGATTATCAGAAATTCAGGTCTTGCTCTTCTTAAGATTTTCAACACACTTGTATTTTGCCAACTGATCTCCTTTCCCTTTTATAGTCAAGACCTTACTCAAACCATGGATCAAAACCATTGAGAAACAATACCAGGGATCCAAAACCTGGATTCAATATTTTATATGCCAAAACCACGGACCAAAACCATAGGATCAAAAACATCAGACTAAATACCATGAACCGAACATAAGATGCGCATTTTTCTTTGCATGAAAGTCCGTGCATTTTAGGTCCGCACATTTTGTGCGGGAGACCTGCAAACATATCCGCACCTTTTCAACGGTTCTCCTGCGCAACCTGCCGATGAACGCATCTTTTGATCTATGCACCTACGAAACTAGAAAATAACTTTGTTGCACTATAATTTATCATCTGAGATGAGTGGTTGTGATCAAGTGTAACATATGTATCATAATGCCAACAAATTACCCAAGTTTTTACTTCCTTTCTGCAACTTTCCCTCCCAGTAGATGAGAGTGGTGCCACTTAGTTGAAGAGATGCTAATTGGATCTTGGTCTCATCCTCCTCAATCTGTTGAATCTGGAAATAAACCTCGATATGTCTAATCCATTTGTTTAATTTCTCTGCTCTACATTATCCATTATATGTGGGAAAATCAAACTTTACATCTAGCTTAAAAAATGGCTTCTTAGATTCATTCCTATGATGCTTGTTAGAATGATGAGAAGAAGAAGAAGAAGAAGAACTATCACTAGAGGATAGAGAAGGCGGTTTGGGAGGTTCTTCTCTTCCACCTTCATGATTTAGTGAGGCATGGTCATTTGGTTCTTTCTTCTCAGGCTTTATTGTCTTCTCTTATTCTGCAAACAACTTTTCAACTTTCTTTGCCATGGTGAAGCAAATATTGCAATAATTTCACTCTTTCTCCATTCGAGCTTCCTCATCTTCCATGTTCCATCTTCGTGCTACAAGATGTTACACACAAATTTGTCACCATGACACTTGATCAGTTTATGGATATTATTACCATTTGGGAACATGTTGAAACTATCTCCCTTAGAAGTCCAAATAGCTCTCACACCTTGTTAAGTTCCACCTGCGTCGATTTCTCTAGTATTTCCTGCACATGTGCTGAAATTTACTCTGAGAACAGTGCAGAGATGTATTATGTTTGTAACTATAAACCTGCACATGTGAATTCTAGAAGGTAAAAATAAAAAGTACATTCTAGAAACCTAGTTGGTCGAATATTTCCCAACAGAAAGCTTCCAGGTGATGACTATTTGAACTATAACCCTTATAATATGCATCTCCATCCCTTTTCTCGTGGTAACCTAATCCTTCACTAAAGGAAGTTCATCCTTTTCTTTGGGATCTGAAACTTTCCCCTCTTTGATCTATAAAAGGATTGGAGGGTTAAGGGATGAAGGAGGTTAGAATTTAGAGAATACAAACTTATGCTGCTAGTTTGAGATTGGAGAGCTTATTATCTAAGGAGGAGATTAAAGGAATTTGGGAGGAACCTCACGACATCAAGGTGAAAGTTGTAAAGCTCCTCTTAACTTCTGATTAATACAAATGAGCACTTTCACCCATTGATTTTTGTCTTTTATGAATAATGAATAGTTTGCAATTGGTTATTATGTTCATTAAGACAAGTTCAATCCCTAATTTCCTTGATCATTAGGCTAAGTTGTTTGAATTACTATATCACATGATCCTTTTTATGGTTTATGTTTGCAGGTTCTACTAAGCATTAAAGAGCTACATCAAGTCACAACCATGGATCTCCATCATGCATTTTGTGAAACTGGTAATAGGTCTATCTATTAGTTATACTGTTTGTAATTCGGTTAAATCCAACTTAGGGAAAGAGTTAGTTCATTTGTCATGATTTTTTCTAGTTTCCATTTAGGATCTAGGGAGATCACTCTTGTCTACAAGAGGTATTATCTGTTGTAACAAACTGGCAACCATACTAGGGAACGTCTCTATTCTCGTATTTTTACTTAGCCTTTCTTTCTGATTTTTCTAATTTATCAAGCCTCGAGTCTTCATAAATTAATGGCCTCTTAGAGAGGTGATTGGTTAATTTTTGAGTTTTTTTATTTTTTATTTAAGTTTTCTTCCCTGTGTTGTTCCTATTTATACACAAAGCGCATGTTTGTGCCCTTTTTGATGTAGCAACTGAGCACATACGCACTATTGCCTACTGGAGACCCATGCAGGCCTTGAATTTAAAAAAAAAAATCATTATAGCTTCAATCCATACCTGAATTTGTCTTTCTGAAAGAGTCATTCTATTTGTTTGGACTATGTGTTGCCTTTTCTAACCTCAGTTGATTCCTTTCTTGATGATTTTTTGAATATTAGGTCTTTCTGGAAGAATACCCTAGGGTTTTGACTGGTTTATTAGCTGATTGATCAAAACAAGTTTGAATGTCTTTTTGTCATTGATATCCTTATTTTGTTCTGTCAAATACACTGGTTAAGCTTTAAAAAAAATTATCTGTAGCAAAAATTACTTTGAATTACAAGTTAGGGTTTCTGAAGGCCTTGTGCTTTTGTAAAAGAATAATGGTTATTTCTTTCATCTTGGAAAAAAATTTGTGATTGCACTATTATTATCATCAAATCAAAGCGTTCATAAGAGAATATGTTTTTTCTCCATCTTCTTGATTGATTTCTGTGTGCTTGAAAGTTTCAAGTGATTAGAAGAAAAGAGTTTTTAGTTTATTTTGATAATTAGGGAAATTTGGAAATTGGTTTGTTGGCTAAATTTTTCATTATAAAATAGTGAAATTGGTTTTTTTGAGGAAAGTTGAAAAGTTGTGGGTTGTTGCATTTTATTTCTCAGAAATCAAAGGAAACTCTTTCGTTTCTCTAAATAGAATTTCATCAAAAATTGAAATTTGCTTTTTCATTTTAGAGTGCATGAAGATTTCGAGTCGTCACAACATCATAAGTTTCACCTCCATTACCCAAGGAAGTAAAAGAACATATTAATAATACAACGCTAATTAAATTTCACTTGGAAATTTTATTCTTTTTAGGGCTCCTTTCACCTACATTAGCTTAAGTGTATGGCTTTGGAATAGGGAAGGAAGTAAACTTTCCAAAGCTACAAATAGATAATAGAATCTTGAGTTAGGGAGAGAAAATCCAAGTATTTCCATTTTTCTCTAGGAAGTTCTTCTTATACATGAGTTAAGCATGAGTTTGTGTTGGCTCTGGTGAAGTGATCCAACCCAATTCATTGGCTTAGATACAATGATTTGTACATATTACAATAGTGCTGAAAAGTACTTGGGGTCACTTGAAAGTAAACCTCCAATTGATCATGTGGAGGAGCCTTCAAGGGGATTGAGCTTGTTACTCTACCCTTGTGTGTACGTCCGATATACGAATGTCCCCCAGGTAAAATTATTATATTTGGTGAACATAGTTACCATAATCTTAGGGCTCTACCTATGGTGACTGCAGAGGGAAGGTCCTTCTGTACGTGGAACAGATGCTGGCTAAACTCACATGGACTCTCTGGAGGGTAATCTTTGCTCAGGAAGGTTTATAGTAGAGTTACTTGCACAAGACTATTTCATTAAGCAAGTTGTCAAGGTAATTGGTCCAAAAACTCATTTTTTATAAAAAAATTCACCTTGATCTCTTCGATGTTGGATTTCATCACCAAAATAGTATATATTGATCTCTGTGAAGAGTAATTTTGTATGGTTTGAACTTGATTTTTTTAGCGCATGTCACTTTCTGTGTTTCTTTCCTTTTTCTTTTTAGATACTTTAGGTGTAATTTAGATATTGTGTGATTAATAATTTAATTTTTTTTCATTGTGGCAGAACTACCAAGATAATCATGTAGGATACTTAGGGATCCCTATGAGTATACACTGAGTTAGTTAGAGAATATTAAAGTAGAAAAATCTAAATCATCTGAAACTAGAATTGCAACAGAAACTTAAACTTCTACTATTATAGATTATGATGTAAAAGGAACTGAAGTTAATCAACCTATAACATCCACTATTTTAGGCATTGAAGTAACAGAAAGTGAATTTGATCAAACTCAAAATTTAACATCACAAACAACAACTATTGATTTACAAATTACTGAAATCGTTCAAACTAAATCAGATACTGGAGAATCTTCTGATAGAAATCTTGCTTCTAAACTAGATATTGACGAACCCAAGTCTTATATTTATGAGCCTAAAATTCATACACCTGTTACAACACATATTCCGGATCCTCCACTTTCACTGTATGTGAAACTTATCATTACTTATAGTCTTCGTCCAGGTTTTATTGCCATTGAAGAACTTGTTTCAAATGAAGAGGAAGAACCTCTAGTTTCTACCAGTGAACCTGTGGATATATCAGAACTTTTTTTTCGAACTCTTCACCCTGACCCTTGGTATTTTACACCCTTGAAATTTTTAGGGGAAGGGATTCTGTGTTACACGACTCCTTATTCTACCCTACCCAGTTTTGACTAGTCCATAATGATTCCTAGACGTGCCATGATAGATACATCCATGTATTCCACTTCTCCAGAGTCCACATTGTATGGTGGTTTTTTACCACTTGGATATCACTCTCTCCCATGAGATTATTCAGGAGATTCTTCCTTGAACCCATATTCAAAATGCCAACTGGTGTAATTAAACCTACCAATGAAGGTTTGGCATCTGATCAAGCCATTTATATGATTTCTGGTAATGTTGGTAATCCACAAGCTAACCCAACAGGTGGATATTATCTACCTGGGGGGAAACCATCGTATCCTCCACCTAGAGGAAAACCTTTTGATGGGTCTTACCCTACAGCTGGAGGTCGACTCCCTAATGGAAACTACTTTAACTATGCTCAAATGCCTCAAAATGGTTTTGGTCAGCCTGTTATGCTTCAATCCATCTATGGAATGCCTTACCCTGTATTGAATACAATACGTAACCCTTCTCAACAATTAATTCCTGTTGCTTCTCAAGTGCCTTTGTATAAACTTGGCCAACCTCTTGAACAACCTATGTAGCAACTTCCTTTTGAAGGTGTGCCTTCTCAAGTTCAACCAACCGTCTAGGCTACCTCATCGACACCTACCTAGAAATTGTTTCAGCAGCCGAACCAAAGTACCCATCAAACTGTAGGGAAGTCTGCTATGGAAATGTTTTTTTAGAACCCAGGTCCAAGTTCACCTAGAACACAAATTCTGGGAGTATCACAAATAATTGTCCTACTTACGTCACAGGTTACTATGCAACCTCTTTTTCAGTATTTACCTCAGGCATCCGGCGTTCAATCCATTCCTACGATTCCATCAACACCTCAAATACATGTTGTTCAACCTAGTATTCCATATATGCAAGTACCTTTTCAAGGGCTATCTTTCCGAGGTATACCCCAGAGTTAGTTTGTTCAAGCTACACCTTTTCAAACTCAATTTCTCCAAGGTCAACCCTTGCAAATCCAACCCTTTCAAGGATAGTTTTTTCAAGGTCAAATGGGTTAGAATATCGCCTTCTAGAATCAACCACACCTAGGTCATACATTTTGACAACCTATTCAACCACAATATTGTATGGCTCATCTTGGACACCCAGGAGGTATGCAGATCCCAATTCCTCAGGTTATCCTAGGATATCCTAGATATCCTCCTCCTGGTATGGGACTTGCCCCTCAGGGTTATCAATATCCATCGCAGGACCCCAATCGCCAGTTTCCTTTCATTGCAACTTTGGATTTGCTTGACCTCTCTCGATTAACTAATGATCCAATTCTTTATTTACCCTATTGGTCGGCCTTTCTTACTAAGTTTCCCAGTGAAATCCCTAAGTTTGAAGGTAATTCGGGTGAAGGTCCGTCCAACCATGTCATGACCAACCATATTTCTTGCGTGTCCAACTCGTTAAATGATGATTCTATTAGATTAAGACTTTTTCACCTAACCCTAATCGATTTTGCAGCCAAATGGTATGTAGAATTACCACACGCTTATTTCAACACATTCAATGCCCTTGCTATAGTGTTTTTGACCCATTTTCAATTACTCATTCGATATGACAATGGAACTAAACTTTTGACTTCTTTAAAGCAGTCAATTTCTACCCATATCTCAGATCACATTCACGAATGGAGACGAAGATGTCGCCTAGTCAAATTTTATATTCTAGACCAGATTCTGGTCGAATGATTTATAAAATCACTTTTACCAGTAATAACTGAAGATGTGACCAAAAGGGGGTGTTGTAACTGAAGAGCAGGTAATTGCTTGCACTCAATATCTTGATCTTGTTTATACTCATCCTGGTACTTTGTATGAAAAGATCCCATATTTACCCCAATCTACTCCAAATAATCCACCTCTTCCAAGATCACATGCCGTAGATGACGTGATTGGTTTTTTGAGCCATAAGACTAAGAACAAAAAAAAAGTTCTAAGAATGTTCAAATTTTGGCTCTATCTGATTCACCTGACAAAGATTCTTCTCTTGGAATTACTTCTAAAATCATCATCATAGATTCATCTACTGGAAAGGGTAAATCATCTGAAAATAAGAAAAATGGAAAAGGCAAAACTAAACAAGACAATCACTCTAAGGAGAAATCAGCCAAGAATGAACCATATGACAAAAAGAGGAAACCTCAGTATCCTTGCTTGATTTTTGAGGAAGATCATTATACTAAGGAGTGACCTCATTGGACCGAAGTTTCCAAATTCGTCAAAAGTTCACCCAAACCCACTATTTTGAAGGATCCTTTTCCTTAAGACAGTAAAATGGTCTCTCATACCAATCCTCCTCATCCCCGTTGGTAGACATCATTGTGATGTCTTCCAAATTTATGGTAGCAACAAGATCCAAAGATTATGCATCAAAGAGTCCTGTTGAAAATGGAGATGACTCAAGTTCATCTGGTCAAATTTTCACATCTAATCCTCCTTCTGAACCATTATACATTGAAAAACCAAATCCTGATATGGTAATTCGTTCGCCTCCTAAGGGTATGTTTTGTAAGCTAGCATTTAATCCTCATGCGAAGGATGCCCAAAATTATAACATAGTCGAAGATATGGTTATGTCACCTTCGACCATGTCTTCCCTTGAAGTGCTGCAAACTTGTCCAACACAAAGAAAATTATTATTATCAGTGATAGGAGTTGTAGATCCTTAATACTCCCATTTGATTTTTTTTTATCTCAAGAATCATGTCCCGCGTCTCCCACACCAATTGACTTTTTAGATACCAATTCATGTCAAAAATCAATGAGTTTTTTGAACAATGATTGACGAAGGAGTGTTGACATGCATTATTTCCATTTCCTGTTGGAAATATTTATGTTCTCTAATAGCCAATCAATATCCCACGACTTTGAAAGCCTTTGACGGAAGAGATTTTCATCCGTATGGAATTTAAATGATTTTCCAATTGAGTTAGAAGGAAAAATAGTTGCAATAGACGTTGAGGTTGTTGATTCTCAACTTGATTACAACCTTTTTCTTGGTCAGAGCTGGAATTATGCCATGGCGGTAGTAGTCTCGTCATATTTTAGGATGATTATGTTTCTTCACAAAGGAAGAATTGTGAAAGTAGATCAATTATCCTACTATACGTCTGAATCTAATTCTACAGGTAGTATCCCATTTGTTGGAAAATCAACCACTCCATATGAAGAAGTTGGTATTGGCCTGCTCAAAGACTCATCTTTGATGGGAAATTTCACATTCCCTCCATCCGTTCTTCTTCAAAATGAAGCACAAATCAACATGATTACATCAAGTACTTTCAAAATGGGAGATCCATGGAAAGTACCGTCAGAATTAGAAATTATCTTATACGGTGATGAAATGCCTTGTAGTCCTTTCGAATTAGCCTACGAGGCTATTCAGTATTTTTCAAACACATCAACATCTGATGATGATCAAATAAACATGATCATTGATGAATATTCTCATTTTTCATGCTTGGAACCAAGCTCTATGCCTGATCCTTTTAACAAATATTTTTTAACTGATGAAGGGATTATGGAGGTTATGACCTTGGATGAAATGTCGTGGGATGATACTCATTATCATTCAACTTTACTACCATCTTTTGATAAAATTGAGAATAATTTTTCATCATTATTTTCATATGAGATCCTTAGTGATCCTCAAAATCTAATATCTACCCTTTCTTCTAGTTTTGAACAGAATTTAGGGAACATATCGGCAACAGTACCTATCAATATCTTAGTAAAACTAGGAATAATTGAAAATATTCATATATTAGCCTCTTGTTTGTTAGAAGAGATTTCAACTTACAAAACCCTATTTCAGGAATTTCATGACATTTTTCCCTGGCCCAATGAAGAGATGCTAGGAATCGACCCTAGCATTGTTGTACATGAAATAAAAACATATCTGGATGTTAAGCCAGTTAGACAACAATTATGTCCTATACATCTGCGAAAAGCTGCTACTATCAAAACTGAAGTTGAGAAATTGCTGAAAGCAAGATTCATTTACCCTATTCCTTTAACCGATTGGGTATTAAATATTGTGCCTATTAATAAAAAGAAAGGAACCATTCGAATGTGTGTTGATTACCGAGATATAAATAAAGCTTGTCCTAAGGATAATTATCCAACTCCGTACATCGACCAAATTGTTGACGACTGTGCCAGAAATGAAATTTTTTCCTTTATGGATGGATTTTATGGCTACAATTAGATAAACATACTCCCGGCTGATCAATATAAAACCACATTTATATGCTCATGGGGGAATTTTGCTTATTGCAAACTCCCATTTGGCCTAAAAAATGCTAGCACAACTTTTCAACAAACAATGTTTTACGCATTCCACAATATCAATCATATTGTTTAGCCTTGTTTAGATCACCTCCCAACTCATTCCATGAAATGGCAGGATCACCAAATGCACTTAAACACGATTTTCATTAGGTGTAGGCATTACAATATTCACTTGAATCCACACAAATGTGTTTTTTGTGTGCAATCTAACCACCTTCTAGGATTCATCGTTTCAAAGGAAGGCATTTGTGTCAATCCTCTCAAGGTAGAGGCAATTTTGAATTTTCCAGCTCCTTCTAGCTTGACTCAACTCCAAAGTTTGCAAGGGAAAACAAACTTTTTGCATAGATTCATACACAATTATGTTGAACTAACACAAGTTTTTACTCAACTTTTGAAAAAGGGTATTCCATTTTTTTGGGGTGAGAGTGCTGATAAAGCTTTTGATGCATTAAAGAGTGCACTAACTAATGCTCCTTTACTACATCCACCTCATTATCATTGAGGCTACTTTTTGTACTTAGCTGCATATCATGCCACCATTGGAATGGTGTTAGTCCAGGAGGATGATTATGACAGTAAACATGTGATTTACTACCTGAGTAGGAGTCTCACTAAAATTGAGATTAAATACGCACATGTGGAGAAGCTAGCCTTGGCAACTGTACAAGTTGTTCAATGATTCCATCACTATATACTTCTCCTAAAAACGACTATCATTTCAGATTGAAACCCTATGATGTATATTCTCATGAATCAACTACTAGGGGGAAAATAATTGAAGTGGATAGTCATTTTACAAGAGTTTGATCTAGAATTTGAAAAATCCAAATCAAAGAAATCCTTGGTTTTCGCCAAATTATTTTGTGACTTCCCCCACACTGGTATAGAAACTGTAGCAGAACATTCTTTTGCTGAAAAATCTCTCTTTCTTATTAGTGTGTCTGATTTGTGGTATGGAGACATCATTATATATCTCCAAACACAAACTTTTAGGCTTGAGTTATCCGAAACTGATTGTCGGTGAATCTGATTCAGTCCCAACAATACAACATTATTGGTGACACTCTTTCTTATTGTGGTGCCAATTATGTATTCCGACATTGTTTAACTCTTGAAGAAGCCGAAAAAACTTTGAATGACTGCCACTCTAGAGCATGTGGCAGTCACATGTCTGGGTATGCTACTGCCCAAAAGATATTACTTTCTGTCTATTTTTGGCCATCAAGGTTTAAAGACTGTATCACTAAAGTCCGAAAATTCCATAATTGCAAAATTTATGATCACAAAATGCGAGCACCTCCCGCTCCTCTTCACCCAATCGTAGCTGTCGGTCCTTTTGCTAAATGGGGCATCGAATTTGTCACTTGTAACCCTCACTTGGCCAGGGGGCATGGATATATCATCCTTGTAGTCAATTACTTTACAAAATGGGTCGAGGCAATGCCTACATATAGAGATGACAGTGAAATTGCAACTATTTTCATTTTCAATCATGTAATTGCTCGGTTCAGTGTCCCACGAGCCATTGTCATAGACCATGGTAGTCATTTTTGCAACTTTATGATGGTTGAACTATCCACACAACTTGGCCTTCGCCATGATAGCTCTACTTTGTATTATCCACAAGCTAATGGTCAGGTCGAAGCTGTCAATAAAGTTTTAACCAATATGATTAAACAGATAGTTGGTATCCATAAAGGAAACTTACACTCTATGCTCTTTTCAACGTTGTGAGCTTACTGCACTACTGTAAAAACATTGACCGGTTTTACCCCTTTCCAACTCGTTTATTGTTTGGAAGTTGTATTACCTATTGAATGTGAAATTCAATCTCTTAAATTAGCTATAAAATTATTACCTGCTACCTCTGCAGACAAAGAACACTTTGTAGACTTAGCTCATCTATATGAAAATTGTCGTAATGCCATATTGGCTAGTGAATCTCGCCAGGAAAGTGTGAAAGCCCAATATGATCAGAACGTTAATCCTCATACATATTCAAAGGTGACCTAGTCTTGGTATATGATCAAGATTATGACAAGCTAGGTGCAGGAAAATTCGAGCCCATGTGGCATGGCCCTTACATCATAAAACACGTATTAGCTAAACATATCTATGAGCTGATTGATTACGATGGTGTTCCTTTGGGAAAACCCAAAATTGGTCTTTACCTAAAGAAATATTTTTCATAAATTTTTGGTGAATATTTTTACATTATTTACCATTTTTAGGTATGTGTGGTAGAATAGTTTTTTACTACTTCTTCTTCTTATCTCGTTTTTACACTTGATTTTTAGATGTCAACATTTTCTCTGACTTACATTGGGTTTGCTGATGGTGCTAGCCATAGTACTCAGAATTTATCTTCCACAACTTGGGTTATCTATTCACCCAGTAACGAGCTAGTTTCTATTCACAGGATATGTCTAGGTCAAACAACAAACAATATAGCAGAATATAACACAACCATTGAGCTATTGGCTGATGCCATTTTGTATATGGCGTTTGATTGTTAGGTTAGATTTGCAGCTCATAGTATTACATTTAAATGTTATTTGTTCAGTTAGGAGTCCAACCATGTTAAGGATGTTTTTACGAGTCCGTCTCTTGGAAAGAAAATTTGATTATATTGAATATCAACACATTCCAAGATATTTAAACGCATTCACAGATGCATTGGCGAATCATGTGTTAAATAGATATTTGCAACATTTTTAAATTAAAAACAATATTAATTCATTCATTGATCGAGATAAACATAAATAGAAGTAGCAGTTTTTTTCATTAAAATAGAGTTTGGGTGTGTCTAAAAGATATGTCATCCAAGGACATAAGGCCTCGTGGCCTTTTATTTTCTGAATAGTACTGAATCCAAAAGGTAAAAAATGGTCCTATAAACTAGAATAGTTAGACATGGTGATGCTCATGATAACACATGACAGCACAGACAAATTGATGCAACAAACATCTAAGTAGCCCAAGAACCCCAACTACGTGCCTCTGATAGGCGCGTGGAATGTCATTAACTCCAGTCTTTGGGATGTTGGCAGTCAACCTCTTAAGGTTGTGCTCCAACTCTATCAAGATGTCATTCGCCTCTGGGTTTGTTGCTACAACAACTATAGGATGCTCATCTCGTCTATCATACGATCTCATCCCGACTGGTCGAGTTGGACCCATATCTGAACATACATTTCGTACAATTAGCCTTTGAAGACAGAAAGCACTTAAAAATTAAAAAACTTTGAAAATATGCCAGAAATGAGAAAATCTTACCTAGACCACCCCACTGAGCTCCGGCTAGAAGTGGGATATTAGGGTCACCTCTGTAATCTATCACTGCATACGGGGAGTCCTCGATTAGAAAAATCTTCTCACTTAGCCAGTTAAAAAACTCTATCGTATACCTCACTACAGGACCATCACCGTTGTGGCATGCCATCAATGCAACCCACCTCATCAAGTGTGGATCCGTCGAACCCCTCTCATTGCCTGAATCTACTGTGGTTGAAAAATAGGGACCCTTTCTAGGGAAAAAGCAACTAGCATGGTACCATTACTAAAAAATTTCAGTTTACCATTCTTTCACCTATTCAGCTACCCCTTCATATTTAGCATTATTGCCTCACACTAGTTGTATACCGTGGACTCCCAACATTCCATGGTCATCTACATCTTTTCCACAATGAAAGGAATGGTCCTGAAGGGTAAAAGTTCGATGGACTAAATGTAAATCTGTCCATATTTGGGTGGTGCACCCCTGCAAAAGCACCACAAGTATCCATCAATAGTGTCTCCCCCTACTCTCGATCCAAAAAGTGAAAGATCAACTCCCCGATGAGATGACCCAGTCAAGAAACATATGTCATCGAAATAAATGGTGAGGCAATAATCAACAATCACAAAATACTTTTCCTGAACATTCCAGGTCCTCACCAACCATGTCATTAGATCTACGTGGGCTTTCATCCCAGGTATTAACTAGTATTTTAGGAAGTCACAATTCCAGAGAGCCTGCAAAGTGGCCAGATCTGCCAAAGAAGCCACGTCATCTACTTCATGCTCTCTCTCCCTCCATTCCATTTTTGAGCAAGAAAAATGACTTGAAATGACCATTTTAAAGAAGTTAGAGCCTTTCTTCAAAATCATTTCATGTTTTTTTAGGACCAAAGTTTATTTTTAAAATATCCCACAGTGCCTGTGCAGCCACCCTTTTATGGACAAGGCATAGCTGCGCAAATTTTCCAGCAGAATTCCTCGCAAGCCGAGAATTTCCTTATGGAAAATTTTATTGGCCTGTGCAGGCCCAATTGAGAAAAACCTGTGCAGGGCCGAGGGCACATTTTTTGACAAATCATTGTCCCAAAATGTCAAATGCAATCTTAAAATTAAAAAATAAATAGATGAAAGCTAGGTTAGGGAAATATCTTCTACTTGGAGAAAATGATGCATGATTTCTTCCACCGGCTGGCTTGGAATCAGTCTTGGAAGTTCTATGGTAAAAACCCTTTTCTCTGCTCTAAACTGGTGAAAATGAAAATGGTAAAAATAAATAAATTTTTCCCACTTTTATAAGTTTTTAGAGTTTTAAAAATATTATTTTTTATATTCTGAATCTTTTTAAGAGGGAAAACATCTGTTTGAGCAGTTATGATGGGTTATTGAGTTTGAATGTGCAAGATCGTTTATGGAGTCAAGATAAATCATCTTTTACATTTCAACAGACTTTTATCACTTTTTATGCTCTTTAAAAATTATGAAAAGTGAAAAATCATGAAGTCTTCTTTTAGGCCCTTTTCAAACTTTTTCAAAATCGAAAATATTGTCGAGTACTTGCTTGTTCAAACTCGTAAAAGTAAATGAACAACCATCCACTCAGTATAAGTTTACCCCTTTTACAGACTGAGCCAGGACTATTTACGAAAAAGGGTATAAGTTGATCAAACATGGTCAATAGAGTTCTCTCTTGTATTATTTTATCCTTTTTCAGACCTCAGAGACTTAACTAACAACAAAAAATCTGATGGAGACTACTTATGTTTTTCTTATGACTCTCTAAAAATGAAAAACGTCAAGCTTTACTTTCTCCGGGCTCATTAAAATTTTATGGTTAAAGAGTTGAATGAGTTTTCTTTTTGTGTCTTTTTCAAAATCTCTTAAAAGAAAATGGCATTGAGTTATACCTTTACTGGACTTGTTAAAATTAAACAGTATAGGACTTGTTAAGCATAACGAGACTAAACCATTCCTTCTTAGGGTTCGTTAAAAATATTTCAATGGACTCATCTGAAGTATGAGCTTACAGTGTAAGTATATGTTATCCTCCTCAAGCTTGTAAAAAATAAAGAGGTACTTTCCAGTAATGGTGGGGCAAAAATTGGGGAAGGTTTCCATTTTACATCGTCATTTAAAAGGTAGCATGTCTCTCTTGAACATGAGACTTCATCACATTAATGTTCGGGTTGGGAAATCCATTTGCCTTATAGTTAATCAAACCTCATTGAAAGTATTCATGGTTTTCGGTATTATCGTTGAGTCAAATGTTGCCAAATTATTAAAGTGTCGATATGTGTTCAAGAGAAGTTCAACCTTGTTTCAAATCCTTTTGCAAAATCTTTGCCTTCATTCGCTTCAGCTATCCTTGAGTCAGTCCTTGCAGTTATTTTCAAAAATTGATATCATGTTTCGTGTCGTAGGCTTTCCTACGATGGATCACTTGCTATCGACTTCATCATCTAGGAAGCTAATTTCGAAACCTTTAATACCTTCGAGTATGCATGCCTTAATCATAGGTTTTTCGGTTTCGATGACAGGTTCTCATCATTGGCCTTCGATCGAGCGATTCTATGAGTGTTCTACTTGAGATCGCATATTCACCCTTCATAGATTGTCCTAGGAGTACCTTGAGAACCATTGTCATTATTGATGGTTTCTCTTATGCTTGTTAACGGTTCACATCATTGACTAGTAATCAAGTGGTTTCTACCATGTTCAACTTCGAGAAATTCACTCGAATGGTTAGAATCGTACTGTGGATTGAGAGATGGAGATCAGGACCCTGGATCTAGTTTCATCAATCTAGGTTGCGAGGATATTTTATATTCAGGATTATGTAGATAGATGGTCGTGTCCATGTTTTGTCTACCATCTATATGATATTAGTTTTTCCATGCTTGTTCATTGAGTTTGCTTTACTCTGAGCATGGGAATGCCTACCTCACAAATGATTTTTGATATATATTTTGCACTATGTTCCCTTGAATGTTCCTTACAGGTTTCCAATCATTGCCTCTGATCTGATCCTTGCAATGATAAAGCGCTTCAATCTTTTAAACTTATTTTTAAGACTTCGCACTTTAGGGGGAAATCTCTTACACGTCAATTTGTCACCATGACACTTGATCAGTTTATGGATATTATTACCAGCAGTGAACATGTTGAAACTATCTCCCTTAGAAGTCCAACAACTCAAAATATGTTGAATTCCATGAGAAATTTGGGCCAAATAGCTCTCACACCTTATTAAGTTCTACCTGCACCAATTTCTCTAGTATTTCCCGCGCATGCGTTGAAATTTACTCTCAGAATAGTGCAGATCTGTGCTCTGTCTGTAACTATAAACCTACGTAGGTGAATTCTAGAAGGTAAAAATAAAAAATACATTCTAGAAACCTAGTTGGTCGAATATTTCCCAACTGAAAGCTTCTAGGTGATGACTATTCGAACTATAACCCTTATAAGATGCATATCCATCCCTTTTCTCATGGTAACCTAATCCTTCACTAAAGGAGGTTCATCCTTTTCTTAGGGATCTGAAACTTCCCCCACTTTGATCTATAAAAGGACTAGAGGGTTGAGCGATGAAGGAGGTCATAATTCAGAGAATACAAACTTATGCTGCTAGTTTGAGATTGGAGAGCTTGTTATCTAAGGAGGATATTGAAGGCATTTGGGAGGAACCTCACGGCATCAAGGCGAAGGTTGTAAGGCTCCTCTTATCTTTTTATTAATACAAATGAGCACTTTATCCCTTTGATTTTTATCTTTTATGAATAATGAATAGTTTGAAATTGGCTATTATGTTCATTAAGGCAAGTTCAATCCCTAATTTCCTTGATCATTAGGCTAAGTTGTTTGAATTACTATATCACATGTTCTTTTGATCCTTTTTATGGTTTATGTTTGCAGGTTCTACTAAGCATTGAAGAGCTACATCAAGTCACAACTAGGGATCTTCATCAGGAATTTCGTGAAACTGGTAAGAGGAATATCTATCAGTTAGACTATTTGTAATTTGATTAAATCCAACTTAGGGAAAGAGTGAGTTCATTTGTCATGATTGTTTCTAGTTTCCATTTAGGATCTAGGGAGATCACTCTCGTCTGAAAGGGGGATTGTATGGTGTAACACAAGCCCCACTTCAGGATCAAAGGATTTGAGTTTTCCTTCTCCTCTTTTGAGCTTGTTCCTAGTTAGCATTCTGATCCGAATGGAAAATGGCATCAACCCATGGTACTCATCCACCCATATTATTCATCGACCCATGGAATTTATCCATGGTATTGTAAATGGCATACACCTGTGGTATTGTAAAATCCACCCATGGTATTCATTCACCCATGGAATTGACCCGTGGTATTGTAACTGAAAAATACTATAAGTAACAAGTCACATTTTTTAAAAGGAAAAGATGGTCTGCCACAATGTAGCCTTTACAGTTCAGAGGCATGTAGCTGCCACATCTCTTCTCAGAGATATGCTACCATCGCCCTAGCTGGTTTATTTCCATTTCTGGTTGTAAGCATATTTCAATATTTTACAGTAATGAAATGAAGTATTATTTCCGTTGCATCTTTGTGTATATGGTTATCTCTGTAATTTGTTGCATCCCTGTTTAAATCCAGATCAATGGGTTTTAATAAAAAGTTTCTTTGTGGTGTCGTTTTTTGGGGCACTCTCCTCTTTTTTATTTTGGCAATTCAAGTTTTCAGATCTTGGGGGTCTCTACCCCAAGATCCATTTCAAGTTTTCAGATCTTGGGGGCCTTTCCCCCAAGATCCATTGCAAGTTTTCAGATCTTGGGGGTCTCTCCTCCCAAGATCCATTTCAATCTTTTAGATCTTGGGGTTCTCCTCCCAAGATCTGGATTAGTGGTATCAGAGCAGGTTGATTCCATGGGAATGAGGGTTTGATGCATATTTCAATTTCAAATTTTGCAGCAATATTCAACAAACTTCAGACATGTGCTACAACCTCCACAAAGCACTTTTCTTGGGTCAAGCAGGAAGAATTTTTTCTTTTTTCATTTTTTTGCGGGATTTTTTTTAGGCGGTGACTTTGCAGATCGGATCTGAAACATTAGGTACAAAATTTACAAAAACAAATACCAGATCTAGATTCCTCTCAAAAAATCACCCAATTTCAAAATAAATGGGTCGAATCAGAGTTCGGATGTGGGAGATATCGCTGATTTAAAATCAGCTATTTTATCAGAATTTTTGTGACGTGGAACTGTTGCAACGTGAATCTGAGATCTTAGAGTGTCCAGATAAGGATTTCCAACTCATGGGAAGATGTAGAATGATCCTTCTGCTTCCAAAAATAGGTTATAATAAATATTCTGAGTATTGGCCGAGTTATGTCCATTTTAATTATGGAGCAGCATTCAGAGCGGGTTCCATTGCAGACATGCCCTCCCACCCCACTTTAGTAAGCACTTGCTTCAAATTCATCAATTTCAACATAGCAGCATTCAGCTTGGGTTATTCGGAGACGTGCCCTCCCACCCCAGGCTATGTAGGCACCTGCTACTTCATCAACAACCAACATCACGATTATGGGTCATCCACAAACCCACACTTCATCGAAGTCCATTTACTAGGCCACACACTGTCAGTATCACAGTTGGTCACAAACATTATAGGGTATCTCTATCCTCGGATCTTCGTTCATCATGGTTATGGGTCATCCACAAACCCACACTTCATCGAAGTCCATTTGCTAGGCCGCACACTGTCATCATCACAGTTGGTCACAAGCATTACAGGTTATCTCTATCCTCAGATCTTTGTTTATCATGGTTACAGGCTAACCACATAAAACCCTTATCTTCAGTGGCTCTTCATATTCAACAAAGGCTTCGCAGGAGGGAACTTTATGCAATGGGGACCATTGCTTCTTAAGGAGGGAGGAATGATCCGAATGGAAAATGGCATCAACCCATGGTACTCAACCACCCACATTATTCATCGACCCATGGAATTTACCCATGGTATTGTAAATGGCATCCGCCCGTGGTATTGTAAAATCCACCCATGGTATTCATTCACTCATAGAATTGACCCAGGGTATTGTAACTGGAAAATACTATAAGTAACAAGTCACATTTTGTAAAAGGGGAGATTGTCCGCCACAATGTAGCCTTTACAGTTCAGAGGCATGTAGCCACACATCTCTTCTCAGAGATAAGCTACCATTGCCCTAGCTGGTTTATTTTCACTTGAGTTTTAATAAAAAATTTCTTTGTGGTTTTGTTTGTTGGGCATTCTCATATTTTTCTTCTGGCAATTCAAGTTTTCAGATCTTGGGGGTCTCTTCCCCCAAGATCCATTTCAATCTCTTAGATCTTGGGGGCCTCCCCCAAGATCCGGATCAAAAATTCATCCCAATTTTGAAAGCCAGATCAAATCTCAGTTAAATAAACTACTAAAAGCCAAAATTACTTTTTCTATTAGGCACTCCAGGTGGGTCTCCAATCTTGTCCTAGTCAGAAAGAACAATGGTGATATTCGGAGTTGCATATAATTTCGAAATCTCAATAAGGCTTGCCAAAAGGACAATTTTCTATTGCCTCCTATGGAATAGATATTGCAATTAGTTGTAGGCTGAGAATTAATGTACTTCTTAGATGGTTTCTAAGGTTACAATCAAATCTTAGTCCATCCATATGATTAATTAAAAACCACATTCAGAACAAAATGGGGCACTTATGCTTATCAAAAGATGTCGTTCGGACTAATTAATGCTGGTGCCACTTTCTAAAGAGCCATGGATATTGCCTTCAAGGGTTTAGTAAATAGGTCAATGTTAATCTACTTAGATGATATAACTGTATATTCCAAAAAACATAGTAATCATTTGAGAGATCTAAAACAAATCTTTGAATGTTGTCAAAAGTATGGGATTTCCCTTAACCCCAAAAAGTATTTTTTCGCGTTATGTGAAGGACAACTCCTTGGATTTATTGTGTCCAGAACAGGGATTCATATTGACCCTGACAGGATTAAAGAAATTTCAGAAATACCTTTGCCCCATAACAAAAAATCGATGCAATCTTTCCTTGGTCAAATAAATTTTGTCAAATGATTTATCCCTGCCTTTCCAAGAATTGTATTACCACTTCAAGCCATGATAAAGAAAAAATATTTGTTTAAATGGGGTTAGTTGGAACATGAAGCTTTTAACTTGATAAAACAAGCAATCATAAACGCCTCGTCTTTAGCAACGCCTAATTTTTCTGATCATTTCACCTTTTACACTTTTTCTTCCGAGAAATCATATGCAGCCATATTGACTCAAGCAAATCAAGACAAACCTGAAGCCCCGATTTCTTTCTTTAGCTCTAATTTACAGGGAGCTAAATTGTTATGAAACTAGCTCACAAAAAGATAGAAAAGATAGATCAACACCTTAGAATTCAGCCTCTTTGAGGGGGCAACCTCCTTTACGTTACACAAATGAATGATTCCTTCATGATTCAAATGAAAAAACCTCATTTCTATATATAGGAGTCTAAGGAGTCACAATATAACCCAGCCGACCTAACAATAATAATATAAAGGCACAAAATAACAATATGGTGACAATAGGGGCACAACAATATTAATAAGGGATACAACTATAATAGTAATGGGGTAATCACTAGTATTGTAGGGACCTAACATGCCCCTCTCCTTCAAAAAAGTGTTGTCCTTAATGCTTGATTAGTTCTGGATGCTTCTATTTAAAATTCTCATCCTCCCACGTGGAATCTTCAAGGGATAAGTTCTTCCACTTGATCAGATACTCTGAAATTGATTGATTTCGCAGCTATCAAGTTCTTGTTTCTGTGACTGCTTCTGGTTCCAATATAATTTTTCCTTCCTCTTCAAGTTCTGGCAATATTGTTTAAACTAGGAGCTTGTCACCTATAAACTTCTTTAAACATGAAACATGGAGAACTGGGCACACTCGAGAAGCTGCAGGAAGCTCCAATTTGTATGCCATAGTACCAATCTTTTGCAACACCTTGTACGGACCATAATACTTTGGTGATAATTTGTTATCCTTCTTAGCTTGCTTTAAGGACATTTGTTTATATGGTTGTAGCTATAGGAATACCCAATCACTTACATCAAAAAAAATTCGTTGCGATGTTGATATGCCTGTTGTTCCATTCTATTATGTGCCAACACGAGGTTATCCTTTAAGAGTTGGAGGACTTGTTGTTGATGTTCGACGTGATGTTCCATTGCTTGAACCTTAGAATTTTCTCTTAAATATGATGTGATGGATCGTGGCTGATATCCATAAAGTGCCATAAATGGGGTCATTTTTGTTGTTGTATGGAAGGAAGTGTTATACCACCATTCAGCCAGAGGCAACCATTTGACCCATTGTGTTTGTTAATCATATACAAGCACGAGTATCCTTCCAAACATTTGTTGCTATCTAAGTTTCCCATCAGATTGAGGGATGATAAAGATGAGTTTATGAGCTACTAAGTACCCAAAAAAAAAAAAAAAAAATTGTCCAAATTTTCCAGTGAAAATGGGATATTTGTCACTTCAATTAATTTTGGATTTCCATGTAGCTTTTGAATTGTTTCCATAAATGCAGTAGAAACTGTACTGGCTTTAAATGGATGTGATAATGCACAAAAGTGTGCATACTTGGTAAGTATGTCAACTACCATGCATACTTGGTAAGTATGTCAACTACCACCATGATGACACTATTTCCCTCAAATTTGGGTAAACCTGTGATCAAATCCATTGAAACCTCCTCCCAAATTTGGCTTGGAATGGATAAAGATTGTAATAGAGCCGAGGTCTTAATTGTTTCAACTTTATTTTGTTGGCAAACCAAACATTCCACCACAAACTTTTGAATATCCGATTTAAGTCCATCCCAAAAAAATTCCTTCTAAATCCTGTGGTAGGTTTTTAAAAATCCTGAGTGCCCTCCTAAGGGAGAAGTGTGTAATTCTTTGTACCATAAGAATCTTTGTACCATAAGCGATCTTTGTACCATAAGAATCATTTTGCCAGCTAAATGTATCAGATGTACTGCAATCTTGTTGTAACTTTCGAATAAGTGCTCACACTTCTTCATCATTCTTCCATTCCTCCCTTGCTTCGTTTATCCAATCTGGTTGGATAATAGAAACACATCCTCATCCTTTCTTGAGAGCGCATCTGCCACCACATTTTGCTTCCCTTTTTTGTAGATGATTTCAAAGTCATAACCCAACATTTTTGTGGCCCACTTTTGTTGCTCTTCAGAGGATAATCTTTGTTCTAAAAAGTATTTAAGGCTATCATGATCTGTTTTTACCATTGAAGTGTCTTCCCATTAGGTAGGGTCGCCATTTCTTAAGTGCATGTAGTATTTCCAACATTTCCTTCTCATAAATAGCTTTGTGTAAAAAAATTCTCTTGATTGGACGACTTTCAAAAGAAATGGGTCTTTCATCTTGCATTAAAACAACATCAATTCCATTTCTTGAAGCATCACAATCCACAATAAGTTTTGAAGTCCAGTGTAGCTAACACCGATGCTTGGCACATTGCCTCTTTAAGCTGTTCGAAGGCCTTTGTTGCTTCTGGAGTCAATGAAAATGCATCTTTCTTCAATAATGTTATTAGAGGTGCTGCTATTCTCCCCTAATTCTTAACGAACTTGTGATAATACCCTGTCAACCCGAGAAATCCTCGCAGATGCTTTATGGATGTGGGGATTTTCCATTCCTTAATGGCTTTAATTTTGCTAGGGTCTACCTTAACTCTTCATGAGATACAATATGACCCAGATATTCCACCTCTTGTACTCCAAAGAAACATTTGGATCTTTTTGCATATAATTGTTTCTCCTCCAATAGTTGTAGCACTTTGTCAACATGTTCAACATGATCCTTCCAAGACTTGTTGTAGATTAGTATATCATCAAAAAATACTAACACAAATTTTCTAAGGAATGGTTTGAAAATGGAATTCATCAAACCTTGAAATGTTGAAGGTGCATTGGTAAGGCCAAAAGGCATGACCAAAAATTCATAATGACCCTCATGAGTTCTAAATGTTGTGTTCGGAATGTCTTCAATCTTCATTCTGATTTGATGATATCCTGAACGAAGATCCAACTTGGTGAAGTAAATTGATCCATGCAATTCCATTCCAGGTAATTCATCAATGACGGAATTGGAACTTATCTTTAATAGTGAGCTTGTTTGAGCTCCCTATTAATCCGACACATGTGCCATGATCCATCCTTCTTGTGCAACCAATCTATTGGAGCAGGAAAGAACTTTTACTTGGTTTGAATTATACCAGCCTCTAGCATTTCTGCAACCATACGTTCCAATTTCACTCT
>APFE031368451.1:0-15931 GCA_000404065.3 Pinus taeda
ACATCACTCCCATCATTCAGATCAATGTTTTAGGGCTCATCAAACCCTAATTTCAGTTGCTACATGCCCTAAACAAGTCACCCTTTTGAATGCCTCCTTCCCAGACAGTTTCATGACCTAAAGAAATCCTGAAATGATCTCTAAAGGGACCAGCGTAGGTAGGCCCATGTAAGGGTGCACTGTAGAGCAGTTGAGTCCATGCTAGGGTGCTTTGTAGAGCACTTAGGCCCTCTTGCACCTGCGTTAGGTGAGATTGAGTGAAATTCACATAGGTTTTGGGGAATATTCTTATCTCTTGGAGTCATCTAGAATTTTCCCTCACTTATCAACTCATATGAGCTCGAAAATGGATGAGGAATGAGTTAAGATGCATCCTATCTTCTCATCCCTTCCTCCATGGAACTAATTCTAAGTATGGAAGGCAATTCAATACCCCCATTTATGACATAACCTCCTTCATCCTCCTAGAAATTGAACACTCATCTAAGTGATGAAGGGCTGGACTATGTTGAATTGTAAGGAGATAATGTTGCTATGAGAATTGGCTTTTAGACAAGTATTGTTATGCTACAAGTTTGTTATGCTTTTGATGTGATGTGGATTGGATCCAAGCTGGAGGAATGACTTTGAATCAGACATGATGGTTGTAATTCCTTCTTCTATTCAATAAAGTATTTGAACCTTTTTCCCATATGTTTGTATTGATATATGATGCTTATATGTGTGAATGTATCTGATTTCATTTACTTGTATTCAATAGATCTTTTGCTTTAATCAGTTCTTTATCTTCTGTTTGTGTGTACAGGTACTTCTCAAGTGTGTTAAGTATGGGAAGGAGCAATAGGATCGATACAAGGGAGACAAGAGGAAAGAGGAACTACAAGTAGGTCTTCTCATCTTCTTTGTCTTATCTATTGCTTATAGGAAAAGGCTAAAGTGCTTTAAATTGTTGTTTTAGATATGGCTACTTATCTAGGGAATTAGTATTTATCCATAGATACCAAATTCTCCTTTTTGTTCAAATTCACATTAAGGGAATTGAAAAGAAATACATGCATGCTGAATTGAAAAAGTTTGTGTGTGCTCATAGGAATAGTTTAGGGAAATTGCATTAGATTGTGTTCTTTGCTCTTTGATGGAAAGAAATTTGATTGCTCTATCCCTAGTAGCTAGGATTATCATTGTTAAATTGAATGGAAAGAATGCTTATCATAATAGTTGCATTCCTAGGAATTTCAAAATAAATCACGTGGTGAACTTGAAAGGAAAATTCCTCAGCAAGATCAACTTAAAATTAACATCAATTTACCTAATGGAGCATTGTCATTAACACAAAACATTTAGTGGTTCTAGGCTATAGATGTGTTTCGGCATCATAAAATAAATTAGTTGTCGCTAACTTGTCTGCAATACATCCCGAGTGTGATACCTCATTCCATGTATGTGAGTATATCGTAGCTCATCCATGTACCTTCGGGTATATAGGGCGGTGTTACAGTATGTAAAGTATATGGGAATGCTCTCACGTGTGTGGTTTTTCATGAAATAGCGCTTATATGGATTGGGCCTCCACGTACTTTTGGGTATATATGGGAGGACAACATTAGGTTGCTATCCATCCTTAGGTAACCAAGTCAACCGCCTTGTACATTGTGATACACCGAACACATTCATGGAGATTGCCTTCCCATACTTCTTGGTTCACCAGGAGGTATTCTGTAGTTCACAGTTGCTTGGTAAAAATTTTGCCTAGCTTACCCATTTTTGTTTATTTATTTTTTGTAATAAAGTTAATCAACAATCGTGGAGGAACATCAACCCTTACCCTGTCGTTTGTGGAGAACAGTGAGTAAACCTCCTTTGCCACCCGAAGCTACACCTATTAAATCAAAGCAGTCTCACTTAACTGAGTCAAGTACATCAATAACTCCTAGTTATTTATCTGAATTACTAGAATCATCCATTTCGGTAAGTATTCAAGCTCCAGTTACTCCAACTATTTATGGTACATCCGTTCCTGAAGAAGAAGTTTCACAATTACCTGGGGACATTATCACTGATATTAGTGAACAGTAGCTGAAGTTGTTCAACAACAATTTGATCCACAACTTGAAGTTTCTCAACAAGAAATTACTTCTGAACTTGAATCAGTTCAACCAGAAGTTAATCTAGAACCTATCATAGTTCAAACTAAAGTTACTTATGAACCTGAATTTGTTCATGAACCTCCCTTTGAAACTATTGTTCTTTTACCGGAACATCTAGACTTCAAATTTGAACATTCAGAAGTTGTTACTTTACCAGAATACGACCAACCGGTTAACCCTCAGACATCCGTAACTACTGAAACTTCCACTTTATCAAAACCAGAAATCTATTACGAACCAGAGGGTGAAGTTCTTCCACCTGGTTTAATTGTTGTTGGGGAATAATTAGAATAAGATACTACACTTGAAACTCCATTCCATTTTGGAACCAACCTTTATCTTTATCCTTATACTCCTCATTTTACTGATCCTTTTGATCTCGCTTCTGTTATGGAACCAGCTCAAGAAAAATATAGAAAAGATAGATCCACGCCTTAGAATTCAGCCTCTTTGAGGGGGAAACCTCCTTTACATTACATAAATGAACAATTCTTAGATGATACAAATGAAAATACCTCCTTTCTATATATAGGAGTCTAAGGGGTCAAACATAACCAGAGCCGACATAACAATAATAATGCAAGGGCACAATAATAATAATAGTGGGCTTCTATGGGGCATAATAGTAACAATATGGGAACTACATGGGTACATCAATATAATAAGTGGGTTGTACTAATAACAATAAGGGGTTACACTAGTAGTATAGGGGCATAACATGCCCCTCTCCTTCAAAATGCATTGTCCTCAATGCCTGAGTAGTTCTTGATGCTTCTGTATAAAATTATTCTCCTCCCATGTGGAATCTTCAGCTGGTAAGTTCTTCCACCTGATGAGATACTCTAAAATTGATCGATTTCATAGTTGTCGGATTCTTGTTTCTGTGACTGCTCCAGGTTCCAATATGATTTTTCCTTCCTCTTCAATTTCTGGCAATATTGTTTGAATTGGGATCTTTTTCAACTTTTGAATAAGTGGCCATACTTCTTTGTCCTTCTTCCATTCATCCCTTGCTTCATTTATCCAATCTGGTTGGATAATAGAAATAGCACAAAACAATGCTTCCACATCCTCATCCTTGAAGAGTCTTCCCATTTGGTATGGTCGTCATTTTTTAAGTGCATGTAGTATTGCCAACATTTCCTTCTCATAAATAGCTTGCTTGAGATGTAGCAATAAGAATACCCAATCACCTACATCAAAACACTTTTCACTACGATGTTGATCTACCATTTGTTTCATTTGATTTTGCACCAAAGTGGTGTTATCCTTTAAAAGTTGGACAACTTGTTTTTGATGCTCGATGTGATCTTTCACTGCTTGAACCTTTTTCTTCTTGATATGTCCTTCTATCTCTAGAGTTTAAGGAGTCGTGTTTTCTTCCAATCCTTTACAAGATATGGTTGGATTCATTTCTTGACGCTCGATGTGATCTTTCACTTCTTGAACACTTTTCTTCTTGATAGTTTGAGGAGTGGTAATTTCGACCAATGAATTACAAGATATGGTTGGATTCATTTCTTCTTTCTCAATGTGATCTTTCACTTCTTGCACCTTTTTCTTCTTGATATGTCCTATCTTAAGAGTTTGAGGAGTGGTAATTCTTGCCAATGCTTTACAAGATATGATCTGATTCATTTCTTCTTTCTCTCCAGTTGGGTCCTGGCGTATATCCTCTTCTTTTGATATTTCTTGATCCTTTACTTCCTCCTCTTCATACTCTATGTAAAATAATTTCTTCTCAACACACTTATGACCTTTAGTTCATTTTCTATCACAATTGTAACAAAGCCCTTTTTCTCTTTTTTCTTCCAATTGTTGTGGTGTAACCCTTGTAGGTTGTGGAAGGCTAGGAGAAACAACACTTCCATCTTTATAGTTGTGAGAGGTGTGCTTCCTGGTTTCTATCATTTTGCTTTCCACTGTGTCACAAAGTCCTTTTACTCTATCCAACTATTGTGGTGTTGCTCTAAAGAAGGTGTTTCTTTTTGTATCCTCATAATGTGTTATCATTTCCTCCGTGAAAATTGACCACGGAACAAGTTGTTTACGAGAATAAAGCCCTTCATACCATAAAAATTGATCTAGTTCTAAATATGAAGATGCAATACATACCTTTTGTAACAGTGGTACACCATGTAGATCAAAATATTGCTCCATCTAAAGTATCCAATTTACTGGATCCTTGTCATCAAACTTCCTTGTCTTGTTTTTTCTTGATTTTAGGAGCTCGATCTTGAAACGACTGTAACTCTGTACTTTCGAATCTTTAAGTTCTAAAATTTCAACCTGCAATAACCCTCTGTGTCCTATTTCTAATGCCACCAACCTGATCCAAATTGGATTCTCGAAGGAAGATTTATGCAAAATCTCCCATAGTGACTTGATTATAGAGTAGTTCAGTAGAGTGAACTTGTACGATGTGCCTCGAGTCACTATTTCGACCTTTGGCTCTAAAAAATATCTACAAGAAACCACAGTTCATCCACTTTATGTAACTTCTTACGAAATTTCAATTTGATGCTCAGAGAGAAAGTTATGACAATTTTCCCCAGGTCACCTGTTTCGAATGTAATTCAGGAGTCTGCAAAAAGACCAACTTCCTCAGATCATATATCTACAAATATAGCGTGAAAACCTCTAAAATTCGGACAAAAGGTTTAGTGCGATTTCTTCTCAAATGGGTTTTTTTTAGCTTCTAAAACATCGCAGAAAACAGTTATAGAAAAACTGCCACAATGACCTATTTGGAGTAGTGAAACCCTAGAATCCAAAGCTCTGATACCAAATGTTATGAAACCAGCTCAAAAAAGATAGAAAAGAGAGATCAATGCCTTAGAATTCAGCCTCTTTGAGGGGGCAACCTCCTTTACATTACACAAATGAAAAATTCTTGGATGATACAAATGAAAAGACCTCCTTTCTATATATAGGAGTCTAAGGGGTCATAACGTAATCAGAGCTGAAATAACAATAATAATGTAAGGGCACAATAATAACAATAGTGGGCTTCTATGGGGCACAATAGTAATGATATGGGCACTACGTGGGTACATAAATATAATAAGTGGGTTGTACTATAACAATAAGGGGTTACACTAGTAGTATAGGGGTCTAACAGGCTTTCAGCAACAAACCCCCAATGATTAGCAACAACAACCAACAATGACCAACAAATCCTCAGCAGCCATCCACCACCTGTCTCTGTCATTCTGTGGCTTTTAAGCCAATGACACTGTTGATTCATTTTTCCTCTTGGGATCTTCATCTTCCTATTTTTTCCACTCAAATCCCTTCTCTGGCCATTAGCCATCACTGCTAAATGCCCTCGAGGATGAATGCCACCTATTTCATTGGAAAAGGAACTATCGACGCTTGAAATCCTAGAAAAACAATCCACAGAAAGCACTGTTCCCAAACTTCAAATTTCCAAAATCACATCCTAAACTCCCATCGGGTCCACCCATAATCGCTATCGCAAGTCGCCAATGCCTTGTTCGAAGGTTCCCCTTTGTATTTTAAAATTTCAGTAAAATGGTGAAAATAACGTAAAAAATGGCTTTGGTGGATCTGAAATAATATATATTTTCATTCCAGAACCCTTTCGGGTCCGGTTTTCATAGCATCACACTTCCCCTTTGTATTTTGTTTAATAGCGAGATATACGAAAATACATAAGAAAATGCCTTTCAGTGGATTTCAAAATATATCAAACCCGGTTCATATTGTTGTCGGGTCCGACCATTGCATCGCATACATATATGTGTGTATGACTACTCCTTGTAATGCGCGGATGCAATATTCTGATGCAACAAGTCGCAATCACAGTTTGTACAAGCCCGAGGCCTTCCCATATAGCATGGCTTATGTCAACGCCGATTGCAATCTGCCGATATCGGTGATCGCGGTATCACATTAGCCCGGTCCCATTACATGTTATGCCTCTGATTTCCTCTGCCCATCACTACTGATGCGATATGTTGATTAGATCTGGACCGTTGATCAGCCAGATGTAACGGCTCCTGTGCAAACATTATTTAAGCCTCCTATAGGCCTCATTTCCGCCATTTCTTCACATTTTTAAGGCTCGATAGTGTAATCTAAATTGTTAAGTGGTCCTCCTTTTGTGTTGATTTTGACCTTTTCGAGGATTTTGAAGACTTAGAGGGTTTTTAGGACCCATTTGAAAGGGATTTTTCTCCTTTTTCCAAAAGGATATAGGCAACTTCATTTTATGATAACTTCTACATCCTAAGACAGTTTTGGCCCATTAAAATTGCAGTAGATTCAGAATGAGATGATCTCTGCAATGGGGCTAGTTCCAGGAACTTCCTTGGACTTTCATTTTCCTCAGTGAGGAACACTTAGACTTAGAAATCTATCCAAAATCCATTTTGAATCACTTAAGCTAACATACAAGGCTGGATTTAGTTTGTATAAATCTAGGAAGTTGTTCCATATAGATTTCTTCATGCAAGTCCCCATGCAAGAAGGTGGATTTAACATCCATCTAATTGACTTCCCATTTGAAATAGGAATAAATGGAAAGAACAAGGTGGATAGAGTTCTTTTTGCAACAAGGAAGAATGTTTCAGTATAGTCAATGCCTTCAACTTGTGAAAAACCCTTAGCAATAAGACGAGCTTTATGTTTATCAATTTTTCCATCTAGTCCAAACTTGGTTCTGTAAACCCATTTCCATCTAACAAGTTTTCGTCCCTTTGGAAGAGGAACAATTTCCCATGTATCATTTTCCAATAGTGAATGATATTCTTCATTCATAGATGCATCCCAATCTAGATGACCTGAAGTCTCTGCAAAGGTCTCAGGATCATAAGTCATTGAATCTTGAGCCAGTAAAGAAGAGACTCTATTGAATTGAGAACGTGTACGACACTGATATGTAGGAACACCTGTAAGAGCACCTGATGCATCTTGAGTACCACAGACCCATTTTGGAAGATGAGGAGTTGAAGGAAGATATTGAGAAGGTGGGGGAGGATTGTCATCCTCGTTTTCATAATCTAAAGAAGAAATATTTTCATAACTAGAAGGGATAGAGAGAGGTGGCACATCCACCAAACTAGGCTCGTAGGCTAATATATTTTCAACAAACTTTACATCTCTTCTAATGATAACATTGTTTTATTTAGGTTGAAGAAGTCTATATCCTTTGACATTTTCAAAATATCCAAAAAAAAAACATTTTTCACTCTTATGTTCTAAGGCTTTATGTTTCTCATCTGGAATATGGACCCATGCTTCACTTCCAGAAACATGAAAGTGACTTACATCTTGCTTAATTGAGCTCCATGCTTCTTCTGGAGCAATATTCTTTAAAACCTTAGTAGGAGTGCGATTTATTATGTAATTTGCACAGTTAATTTATTCTGCCCAAAATTTAAGACTAAGTCCTTTAGATTGAAGCATACAATTAGCCATTTATTTTAAGGTGTGATACTTCCTTTCATCTACACCATTTTACTGTGGATTATATGGGATAGTAAGTTGCAATTGAATTCCATGCTCAGTGCAAAAGTTGATGAATTTATTGTTAACATATTCCCCACCATTATCAGATATTGGCTTAAGAATTTGATATCCATATTGTTTCTCAACAAAGGCCTTAAAGGCTAAGAACATGTTAAAGACTTCACTCTTGATTTCTAAGAAGTATACCCAAGTGTGTCTAGATAAATCATCAATGAAAGTTAAGAAATACTTGTAGCCAAAGAATGAAACAATTAGAAGTGGGCCACATAAATCACTATGCACAAGCTGTAAAGGGGTTGACGCATGCCAAGAGGCACGTTTTTCAAAACTATCCCAATGATGATTTTCGAGTACACATCCAGAACAAACACCATCTCTGCAAGATACCATAGGAAGACCTGTCACCATATTTTCTTTACATAGATTTTGAAGGGAGCGATAGTCTAAGTGACCAAATTGCCCATTCCAAAGTTTGTTCATTTCATCATTATGAGCAACAAATACCAAGGGAAGAGTTGATGATTCAAATTTGTTAAAATTATACAACCTTGTAGAATCATCAGCAATGCGAGTAGCTAAAAGAATTCAATGATTTTACCTTCGCCTGAATGAGTTATTTAATATACAGATAGAAGGTTGCAGGATAAGGTAGGAACACATAATACATTATTAAATTAACCATTGTCTAGATGAATAGTTCCATTCCCTACAACACTAAGAGATATATCATCACCAACATATATATTTTTGCTGTTACAATCATTTAAAGAAGAAAACATGGCTTTGTTTTTGGCCATGTGATAAGAAGCTCCAGAATAAATGAGCCACTCATGAGAATGAGAAGAAGAAGATACATTTGGTGCATAACTAGACCGAGATTCTTGAAAACCACATGTAGAAATTTTTATTCTTGAAGATGAAGTTGAAGTTGAAGAGTGCTCCAAATGGATGTTATGCTTCTTCATTGTTTCTTCCAAGGCTTCCATCTTCTTAAATAATTTGGATTCTAAGTGGCCATCATGATTACAAAACTTGCAATGCATATCAGTCTTCTTCCCTTTGTTTTTATTTTCCTTATCATTTTGTTAAATTGATTTTTCATTTTGAGACTAGAATTGCGTAGGGGCCGATCCCTGTTTGGTTTTGGACCATTAATTTTAGGATGTTTCTTATTAGGATTCTTTTCATTTGGTTGTTGTTGGGTTGTTAAGGCTTTCTTAGAAGAGTTTCCAGTACTAAGAAGACCAAGATGTAAGATTTTTTCGTGTTCTCTTATTAAAGAATCACAAAAGGCATCAAAAAAGGGGGACTTGTAGGCCTGTCCTTGAGAAATAAAGGCTTCCTTAGAAGAATGGAAGGTGGTAACAAGAATAGGGTATGCTGGTCCCAAATTAGTAAGAATGGAATAGATCCAAGAGAAGTCTAAGGCTCTTGAACTTGGACAAAAAATATTCAATGGAAGAAAAATTATTGGGGTCCAATGTAAGCAACTCATTTTTGAGTTGATGGACTCTAATTTCATTTTTAATTCCAAAAAATTTATTGAGTTGTTTCATTGCTTCATCAAGGGTATCAAGTTCTACGATATGGAATCTAAGGTCTGGAGAAATAGACATCCCTATCAACCCACGTGCTTGATCTTGCTTATTTTCTCATTTGACTAGTTTATCTTCATCCTTAGGTTTAGATTCTTGGTTTGATGCTATTCTATAAAGACATTTACTTCTAAGTAAATCCCCAATGTAGGATAGCCATTGGAAGTAGTTGGGGCTGTCAAGAATAACTAGGCATGGACTTTCGATTTCAAAAGAAATTGAAGCTATGGATGCTGAAACTAAATGTTCCAATGGAAAGATCTCGAAAAATTAGGCCGACTAAAAAAAATGACTTCCGGATGAAGAATTTATGGCTTTTTGAAGAAAAGTTGTTGAAGATGTCGACAAACTACGTGAATATTGGGAAGTGAATAATAATTTTATATTAAAAAAAAAGCCTTTCCAAACGTAATCTAATTAGCTCACTTTTATAAAAATATTATTTTATGTGATCCACTTTTATAAATAAGTGAAAGTCATTTTTACAATGGTAATTTATGAGCTACCCACTAAATTGTAACTTAAATAAAAGATAAAGTGACTTTAGAATTTTAACTGACTCACTTTTTATAATGGGTGAGAACGCTTTTACATAAAGTAACTTAAAAACATAAGTTACATGTGTTTTTTTTAAAAGTAACTCAACAAAAAGAAAGACTTGAACCTAAGACCTCTATTCTCATAAAGTAACTTTGGAATAAGTGAGCTAGTTTAAAAGGTTAATGATTTTTGGAAAGAAGGAAGGTTTTTTTTCTTTATTTTTTTTGCTCACTAAAGCTTTGGAGTGTGTGCTTACTTGAAAAACCTCTTTTTCCCTACAAAACAAAAAAAAACACAACCCAAAACGAACATGCAAAATAAATCCAAGCCTTATGACTTAAAGTTAAATTTGGCCGGAAACTAAATATTTTCCTCAATGTTTCTAATTTTCCGATATCACACTAAAGCATAATGGAAAAGACAATACACGTGAGAAAAATCATTTCTTTCTATTTATGGTTTTCCCAGATCGCACAGAGTTAAGGGGCAAAGAGAATACACAGAAATGAAAGATATAGATCCAGTAATAAAAAAAAAGGAGGAATATAAACCAAAATAAACAGAGAGATAAATAACTATAGCTGCAAATAAAGACTCTATACCTCCAAATCTTAAAAATTACGTAGCTAGGGCTACCAGAAACCTTTCTGCGTGAAATAAAAGGGGTTCCTCACTGGAACAAACGCTCCTAACATAATGGAGTAGTCCTTTCAGCCCGAAAGTGGTAAAAAATATTAGATTTAGGAAACAACAGTCAGATGCAATTGTACCAGCTTAGGATTTGGATCACGAATGGATGCAACCCTAAATAGCTCTGATACCATGTAGGAATTTATAGGATAAGTTCCTTAGATAGAACACAAAAGGGCACTTCTCACAAATAGATCAGAGATCAGTACACTAGTATTCTTAACGTGGTTAAAACCCTCAAAGAGGGAAACAATCCACTGCTTGAGCCAACACGGCCACTTCAGGCAATTTATTAATGTAAAAGAAAGAAAACTTTCATAAGCTACTCTCATGAATGGTCACCTTACAAATGACCCTACATGCTCTTTAAATAGAGATCATGGACTAATTGGGTGCTAAGCTATGGATCAAGTGTCGATAATACCAAGGAGAGAATGAACCATCGGATCCCTTCATGTCTAGAACATATCATGACCATCGGATTGTAAGTTACAAAAAGTACATAGTAAAGAAACACACTTTACCTAACTATGCACTAGACCAAGTTATACTTAACTATTTCCTATGTGTCAGAATATCCTAACAATTACCCTCAAATTCCTTCACAAACTTAATAAGAGGCATGGTATTATGGGGTTGGATCTGGAGGATTTGGTCAATGAGGTCATCTTCACCAGGTTTCTCCC
Source organism: Pinus taeda (assembly GCA_000404065.3). NCBI lineage: Eukaryota > Viridiplantae > Streptophyta > Pinopsida > Pinales > Pinaceae > Pinus > Pinus taeda. Next base: position 11,152 of record APFE031368451.1, read on the forward strand.
CTCCTATAACAACATCTAGGGTACAAACTCAATGGGATGTTGTATGATACACTTCATCTTCCTCCACCTCTTCTACCCATAGGGGTAAGTCATGCTCAATGGATGGTTGAGCAAGGGGGTACAATACCAACTGTTTGGATAAATGCCCATTCTTAATGGTCATGTTCTTGAACCTGCAAATTATGTAAGCATCAACAAAAACTAGCCATTGTCTTCCTAGGATGAGAGGATAACCATTGAATTTGGTTTTGGGCTGGAAAACCAAGAATTCGATAGGGTTCTTCTAGGAGCCAATAGAGACTAGTACATCCTCAAAAACTCCCTCGGGTATCTGCAAGTTGTAGCACTGTAGTGGTCTTTCTCAAGGATCCTTGGAGGTTTAGTGTCAACATGGTTTATTTAGTCATCACATTGATGGCAGCCCCAAGATCAATCAAGTTGTGAGGGACAATGATGACATCAATGTGCACATCAACCACAGGACTTCCAGGGTCAAGATATTTTGGACAAATCATTCTCCCCAACATCAAATTAGATAATTATCCAATAAAATTTATGGTGGAGATGTCTCTTTTTCTCCTCCCAGGGTGTTTGAAACATTTTTATTTGATAATAATATTGTATATGGGAACATCCTTAATATCTTGGAGGAGGGGTATTTTAACATCAAGATTCTTCAATTCTCCTAGAAGTTCAGTTTATTCTGGGGTGCGCTGGTTAGAAAGGATCAATATCTAAGGAAAAGGAGGTGGATTTACTTAAGATTTACTCTCTTCCTTTTCCTCTTCAAGCTCCTCAGGTGGAGATGGAGGTTGGTTATCTAGGATTACTCTTCAATACCTGAGGTTGATTTCTTAAATCTCCATAACATAGGCAGGGTAAAATGTCTTTCCACTGTAAACTTGTTGTGTCTGCTTGTTATTCAGGTTCAGATTGGGTTGAGCAGGCATCTAAGGCTACTTGGGTGAAGCAGGATGAGTGATTTGTGGTTAAGATGGAGGTGGAGGCAGTAAATCAGGAGGTTGGTTGAGTTGAGGCCTCCACCCTTGTGATGGGTTATTCCACTGAGGATGTGGAGCAGTATATGGCTGAAATGGTTGATTGACAGGTTGGGGAGGATATTGATGTGCATAAGATGAGTGCAAGGGTACGAAGGTGGCAAGGGTGCATTATGGTTAGGATTGTAATAAGAATAGGATGCACCTTGCAAGCCGTGCTGGTATCAACCAGGTCATTGAGGCCTCCTTTGATTGATAAAGAAGAGTTGCTCAGACTCACCTTCTTCCCCTTGGTATAAATCTTTCAATTGAGGAAAATAAGGCAACTTATCTATGGCATGGTTTTTCTTATAGACTTACAAACCTTTATGACATTTAATGGACATTCATTTCTAGGGTGCCTTCTAGTGCATTTAGGGAAAAAAATGGCTAAGTCCCTCTCTGCTTCCTCTTGTCTCCTCTTGATCTAGATGGTATCCATTTGAAAAGAAAAGGTATTCAACATTTCACTTTTAAAGTCCTCCAACATGTTTCCAATTCCATTCTTGATGAATGTTGTGGAGGGAGAGGAATTGACCAAAGCTTAACTAGACCTACCCTTCTTCCTAGCAACCCTAGAATTAGTTTTTAACATTGTTTTGATGTCCTCATAAGATAATTGATAGATGTCTCCCCTAGACCGCATGTTGATGGATTTTGGCATGTCCTCCCTAGTCCTTCAAAAAAGAACTAACTTGAGTGATTCGAGATCGAGGGTGCATCTGGCCCTCCTATAACTGAGATGGAATCTCTCCTCATAGTCCTGTAAGGATTCATAAGGTCCACGAGTCATTCTAAATATTACTTCTTTGGTTTCTTTGGACCTATAGTAATCTTTTTACTCGTTGTTAAAGTCTTATTTCATTTGAGCCCAGGTAGTGATGTTATCCCCAAGTATACCCATAAACCAACGCAAGATTGCAACCTTAAGGGTAGATGGGAATAACTTCAACTCCTAGTCATCAAAGGTATAAGCATAGGTCCTACAGATAACAACAAACTCAAACATAAAATTATTAGGGTCCTCGGAGGTTAAGCCATGGAAGGGTCCTCTCCATTAGTTTATTTGATAGGGAAAACATCGTCATTCATGTTTTTAGCCATGGTTTGGGTAAGTGAAATGGGTTCTTCTTCTTCCACAATAGGTTCTTCAAAAATCTATTTTTGTTTACCTAAGGGGTATTCTAACTCCCCTATAGTCAGAGACGGAAGTTTACAGTCACCGAAGAACAATGAATGCTGACTATTTGATGGTGCGGGGGTGTTTGGTAAGAATTTTCCTTGAGTATATCTACTCCTACGGGGCATGAAAGATTTTTTTTTTTTTCTTTTATGTAATTTTTTCAAAACTGAATGCAAAACATTGTTGACACCTAATCTTCACGATTGGGTGAATTTATGTAAATAGTTAAATTAGGAATGTGAACAGTCATAAGAAGATGAACTGAGAAGTCACACCCTTTTGTATATAACAATAGCCTACCTAATGAAATGAATCGAATCAGTTTTACTGCCTATTGGAGAGTTACTGCCTGGCCTGACATGGTATCAGAGCCAGTTCTCAAAATAAGTTGTAACTCCCTTCATTTTTGCTATTGTGGGTTGTACGCTGGTCTGAGCATTGTCCTCTATTGTTCTAACCTGAGCACTATCCTCAACGCCTCTATCCTCTGAAGGATTAATTTGGTGAATGATTACTTGATGCGTCTGCATTTTTTCTTAAGAACGCCTCTGTCTAGAGCAGAAGGTAGAAAAACGCTGTTGAATCGACATACCACTGTTAACACAGTTGAAACGTGATAAGCCCAGCAGTGGAAGCGTGATGAGTGAAAGCGGTATCACCATTGTTTTTAAATGTTTCCTGAAATATGTTTGCTACATTTGACAGACCTTTGTGTACAAAGAGCCCATACATGTTTAACGGTTGGTTCAATTCCTCTGTGATACAAAGAAGGGGTACATGCAATTTGGAGGGCTTCGGTATTTCATTATTTCCTTTACATTTTTAATATGGTATCGAATGCTTGTTTCAAATGAATGTTGCCTGTCTTGTCATATTGTATGAACATTGTCATATATCGAATGATATTGAATGGTAGTGAAAGCGTTGATGAGCCCAGGTCTCTTCCCTTGTTCGTGGTGCTTTCAAACAAATGCTGATGTTTTCAAATACGTGTTTCCATTGTGGCTCAATGGTGTAGCACTGTACTTGTTTAAGGTTGGCGGAATGATGCTGCTATTTTCAAATAAGTGCTGCCTACACATTTTTAAATTACTGCTGTGAAACTCTCATAAGTTTTGAACGCAGTTTTGAATGCTGCTGACATATGCTTTGAATATTTCAAATAAATACGCTTGCTGCCTGTTTCAAATAAGTTCTAATGAGTTCTGACATGTTATTTTTGACATGCCTGAATGGTATACGATCAAATGGTATGGTGAATGGTTTCAATACATCTTGAATAGTTCGAATTTCAAATAAGTTTTGAGCGCTAGCCTCCATAACTTGGTTCACCCATAACTTGGTTTGATGCTTTGCCGAGGTTGACTGCTGTAAATTACAGTTCAAAGAATGCTCATGACCATGGTATTTATAGGTGAAGTTTTATGAGATTTATATAAGATTTATAAGGTGAAGTTTTATGAGAGTTACATGATGGACTTATATGAAACTTATATGAGGTTTATGTGAGGTGAATCTATACAATGATGGATTTATATGGGTCACATTGTGGTTTTGAAATATTTTGAGAATCCCTTTTTAGTACATTGGTAGAAGTATTATTTTCTATCAGCAAAAGTTTTTTTTACAGAATGAATTCAATCATCTCCATGGTAGGAATAGTTCTCACCGGCAAGGAAAACTATCCTGAATGGTCCCGGATGATAAAACACACCCTCATCTTCAATGAGTTGTGGAAAGGAGTGTGTGTCGCAGAAGGAGACAATGACCCAGTACAACCTACCTTAGACAGAGAGCTCATCATTTGGGAAAACAAGAATAGCAAAGCTTATGCATTAATCATAGCATCTGTAAATGAAGAGGTGAGTCACCATATTTCGTCATATTCAACTGCCTTTGAAGCCCTACAAAAGCTGAAAGAGCTCTATGACTCACATTCTGCACCTGAAGTTGTCCAACTCATGATTAAACTCTTCACTCTTGAACTACAAAATAATTATCCTCTTGCTCTTGCATCTGAAGTAAAATCTATAATGCATGATATCAAATCCACTAAGGTTGAATTGGATATCCTCTTATTGCTTTTCTCAAGGCATTTTATCCTACTTACTTCAATTATCTTGAGTCTTTGCAAGCAAATGGAAATCTCAAAGATATAACCTTTGACTCTCTTGTGAAAAAGTTTTTTGAAAGAGTGAAAGCTTTTGGAAAGAAGACAACCCCTGAGTCTTCTGAAGAGATTGTGTGCCTTGCTCATAAAGAAAAGCATCCTGCTCAAGATTCTACAAGAGGAAGAGGTGGACGAAGAAGAAGAGGAAGATATTCCAGAGGCAGGGGGGGCAGACATTCTCAAGGAGAAAAGGCAGATTTACAATGTATTCGCTGCAAAAGAAATGGATCACATGATGCCTCTACATGCAAGCTACCATGGGACAAAATTGAGTAGAAGAGAAACCAACAGAAAGGTAAAATTGATGATACAGGCAAAGGTGAAGCACCTGAATCCACTCACTATGTTGAGGCACAATGTAACATTGGAGTAAATGAAGATTTGTTTAAT